>CANNZV010003640.1:0-57888 GCA_947561585.1 Caprella mutica
GTGATAATGTACTATCAGAGAAAAGAGTCACTGTTATGATGCACTATCAGAGGAAAGAGTCACTGTGATGATATACTATCAGAAGAAAGAGTCACTGTGATGATGTACTATCAGAGAAAAGAATCGCTGTGATGATGTACTAGCAGAGAAAAGAGTCACTGTGATGATGTACTATCAGAGAAAAGAGTCACTGTGATGATGTACTATCAGAGAAAAGATTCACTGTGATGATGTACTATCAGAGAAAAGAGTCACTGTGATGATGTACTATCAGAGAAAAGAGTCACTGTTATGATGCACTATCAGAGGAAAGAGTCACTGTGATGATATACTATCAGAAGAAAGAGTCACTGTGATGATGTACTATCAGAGAAAAGAATCGCTGTGATGATGTACTAGCAGAGAAAAGAGTCACTGTGATGATGTACTATCAGAGAAAAGAGTCACTGTGATGATGTACTATCAGAGAAAAGAGTCAATGTGATGATGTACTATCAGAGAAAAGAATCACTGTGATGATGTACTATCAGAAAAAAGAGTCACTGTGATGATGTATTATCAGAGAAAAGAGTCTCTGTGATGATGTACTATCAGAGAAAAGAGTCACTTTGATGATGTACCATCAGAGAAAAGAGTCACTGTGATGATGTACTATCAGAGAAAAGAGTCACTGTGATGATGTACTATCAGAGAAGAGAGTCACTGTGATGATGTACTATCAGAGAAAAGAGTCACTGTGATGATGTACTATCAGAGAAAAGAGTCAATGTGATGATGTACTATCAGAGAAAAGTCAATGTGATGATGTACTATCAGAGGAAAGAGTCACTGTGATGATGTACTATCAGAGAAAAGTGTCACAGTGATAATGTACTATCAGAGAAAAGAGTCACTGTTATGATGCACTATCATAGGAAAGAGTCACTGTGATGATATACTATTAGAAGAAAGAGTCACTGTGATGATGTACTATCAGAGAAAAGAGTCACTGTGATGATGTACCATCAGAGAAAAGAGTCACTGTGATGATGTACTATCAGAGAAAAGAGTCACTGTGATGATGTACTATCAGAGAAGAGAGTCACTGTGATGATGTACTATCAGAGAAAAGAGTCACTGTAATGATGTACTATCAGAGGAGAGAGTAACTCTGATGATGTACTATCAGAGAAAAGAGTCACTGTGATGATGTAGTATCAGAGAAAAGAGTCACTGTGGTGATATACTACTAGAGAAAAGAGTCACTGTCATGATGTACTATCAGAGAAAAGAGTCACTGTCATGATGTACTATCAGAGAAATGAGTCACTGTGGTGATGTACTATCAGAGAAATGAGTCACTGTGATGATGTACTATCAGAGGAAAGAGTCACTGTGATGATTTACTATCAGAGAAAAGAGTCACTGTGATGATGTACTATCAGAGAAAAGAGTCACTGTGATGATGTACTATCAGAGAAAAGAGTCACTGTGATTATCAACTATCAGAGGAAAGAGTCACTGTGGTGATGTACTATCAGAGAAAAGAGTCACTGTGATGATGTACTATCAGAGAAAAGAGTCACAGTGATGATGTACTATCAGAGAAAAGATTCACTGTGATGATGTACTATCAGAGAAAAGAGTCACTGTAATCATGTATTATCAGAGAAAAGAGTCATTGTGATGATGTACTATAAGAGAAAAGAGTCAATGTGATGATGTACTATCAGAGAAAAGAGTCAATGTGATGATGTACTATCAGAGGAAAGAGTCACTGTGATGATGTACTATCAGAGAAAAGAGTCACTGTGATGATGTACTATCAGAGAAAAGAGTCACTGTTATGATGTACTATAAGAGGAAAGAGTCACTGTGATGATGTACTATCAGAGAAAAGAGTCACTGTGATGATGTACTATCAGAGAAAAGAGTCACTGTGATCATGTACTATCAGAGAAAAGAATCGCTGTGATGATGTACTAGCAGAGAAAAGAGTCACTGTGGTGATATGATATCAGAGAAAAGAGTCAATGTGATGATGTACTATCAGAGAAAAGAGTCACTGTGATGATGTACTATCAGAGAAAAGAGTCACTGTGATGATGTACTATCAGAGAAAAAAGTCACTGTGATGATGTACTATCAGAGAAAAGAGTCACTGTGATGATGTACTATCAGAGAAAAGAGTCACTGTGATGATGTACCATAAGAGAAAAGAGTCACTGTGATGATGTACTATCAGAGAAGAGAGTCACTGTGATGATGTACTATCAGAGAAAAGAGTCACTGTGATGATGTACTATCAGAGAAAAGATTCACTGTGATGATGTACTATCAGAGAAAAGAGTCACTGTGGTGATATAATATCAGAGAAAAGAATCAATGTGATGATGTACTATCAGAGAAAAGTCAATGTGATGATGTACTATCAGAGGAAAGAGTCACTGTGATGATGTACTATCAGAGAAAAGTGTCACAGTGATAATGTACTATCAGAGAAAAGAGTCACTGTTATGATGCACTATCAGAGGAAAGAGTCACTGTGATGATATACTATCAGAAGAAAGAGTCACTGTGATGATGTACTATCAGAGAAAAGAATCGCTGTGATGATGTACTAGCAGAGAAAAGAGTCACTGTGATGATGTACTATCAGAGAAAAGAGTCACTGTGATGATGTACTATCAGAGAAAAGATTCACTGTGATGATGTACTATCAGAGAAAAGAGTCACTGTGATGATGTACTATCAGAGAAAAGAGTCACCGTTATGATGCACTATCAGAGGAAAGAGTCACTGTGATGATATACTATCAGAAGAAAGAGTCACTGTGATGATGTACTATCAGAGAAAAGAATCGCTGTGATGATGTACTAGCAGAGAAAAGAGTCACTGTGATGATGTACTATCAGAGAAAAGAGTCACTGTGATGAAGTACTATCAGAGAAAAGAGTCACTGTGATGATATACTACCAGAGAAAAGAGTCACTGTCATGATGTACTATCAGAGAAAAGAGTCACTGTGATGATGTACTATCAGAGGAAAGAGTCACTGTGATGATTTACTATCAGAGAAAAGAGTCACTGTGATGATGTACTATCAGAGAAAAGAGTCATTGTGATGATGTACTATCAGAGAAAAGAGTCACTGTTGTGATGTACTATCAGAGAAAAGAGTCACTGTGATGATGTACTATCAGAGAAAAGAGTCACTGTGATGATGTACTATCAGAGAAAAGAGTCACTGTGATGATGTACTATCAGAGAAAAGAGTCACTGTGATGATGTTCTATCAGAGAAAAGAGTCACTGTTGTGATGTACTATCAGAGAAAAGAGTCATTGTGATGATGTACTATCAGAGAAAAGAGTCACTGTGATGATGTACTATCAGAGTAAAGAGTCACTGTGATGATGTACTATCAGAGAAAAGAGTCACTGTGATGATGTACTATCAGAGAAAAGAGTCACTGTGATAATGTACTATCAGAGAAAAGAGTCACTGTTGTGATGTACTATCAAAGTTAACAGTACGTATAAATTATTAGTTTTTAAATGTATAGTAAATGTACTTGGTACTTGAAAGTACTTTAAAAAGTACTTTCTGATTTGAGTTCTTGTGCAACTACTTCAAGTACATTGATTTACGAGTATTTGTACTTAGTATTTAAGTTGTATCGATGTACTTTTCGCCAATCTCTGAGTACCTACCTACATACTTTGAGTACCTACTTACCTACCTACTTTGAGTACCTACTTACCTACCTACTTTGAGTACCTACTTACCTACTTACTTTGAGTACCTACCTACATACTTTGAGTACCTACTTACCTACCTACTTTGAGTACCTACCTACTTTGAGTACCTACCTACTTTGAGTACCTACCTACTTTGAGTACCTACCTACTATGAGTACCTACCTACTTTGAGTACCTACCTACCTACTTACCTACCTACTTTGAGTACCTACCTACTTTGAGTACCTACCTACCTACTTTGAGTACATACCTACCTACTCGTAGTACTTACTTACCTACCTACTTTGAGTACCTATCTACCTACTTTGAGTACCCACTTACCTACTTACTTTGAATACCTACTCACTTACCTACTTTCAGTACCTACTTACTTTGAGTACTTACTTACCTACATACTTTGAGTACCTACCTACCTACTTTCAGTACTTACCTACCTACTTTGAGTACTAACTTACCTTCTTACTTTGAGTACCTACTTACCTACCTACTTCGAGTACCTACTTACCTACCAACTTTGAGTACCTACGTACCTACCTACTTTGAGTACCTACCTACCTACTTTGAGTACCTACCTACCTACTTTGAGTACCTACCTAACTACTTTGACTACCTACCAACCTACTTTGAGCACATACCTACCGACTTTGAGTACCTACCTACCTAATTTGAGCACATACCTACCTACTTTGAGTACCTACCTACTTTGAGTACCGACCTACCTACTTTGAGTACCTACCTACCTACTTTGAGTACCTACCTACCTACTTTGAGTACTTACCTACCTACTTTGAGTATTTACCTATCTACTTTGAGTACCTACCTATCTACTTTGAGTACCTACCTACCTACTTTGAGTACCTACCTACCTACTTTGAGTACCTACCTACCTACTTTGAGTACCTACCTACTTTGAGTAATTACTTACCTACCAACTTTGAGTACCTACCTACTTTGAGTACATACCTACCTACTTTGAGTATCTACCTACCTACTTTGAGTAATTACTTACCTACCAACTTTGAGTACCTACCTACTTTGAGTACATGCCTACCTACCTACCTCCCCAAAATGTCCTATCTTTAGCAAATTATATAGGGACTTGGTGAATTATTGTTCATTTCTTTCATCAATAAAAATCCTTATCCTTAATCAAGGAAGACATCTGATCTGCTTACAAAATCGGTCATGTGACCAAACATTATGTACGATTTAACGTGTATTAGTTTGTCGATCGAAAAGAGTGACTAATGGTAAAAGGGCATATCGCTAAATATCCAGAGATATCCATGTCTACCTAAGTTACCACCATCGGCCACATCGTTTCAACGACTCCCAACTCCCTGCATCAACTCGTTAGCGGTAAGACCTAACGCCCCTTCACATATCTCGAACAGCCTGTCCTTTGTATTTAGGAAGACTTTCTCGCTTTTGGCAGATTTATTTGAAGGTTTCATCCGAATAAAAATCTTACCACTTTGAGAACAACAAAAGTCAATTTTTGCAGGACAAGACTCTTTAGCTTGTCTAAGTGCATAAAGAATATTGGTCCTTAACGGAGTTAGATTCTCATCACTAAAGAAATTTGGTGGTTTGACTGTTTTGCATAAAGTCATTATATCTTTCTTAAGATTCTGTCGATTTAATTTTAGAAGTATGGGTCTCCTGTCTGCACCCTGAACTTTGGACTTATTACCAAGACGATAGGCAACAAAAACATCACTAGGGGCTAGATTATAGTTCAAATTAACTTTCAACGAGTCGATAGCTACCTGAGCAACGTTCTCACCTTGCTGAACTGTAGGTAATCTTTCACAAGAAATAATTACATCATTGCGACGTTCCTAATTTTCAAGATTTTCGATTTTTTCCTCCATATTACGAACATCCCTCTTCAAATTCTCAACCTCTTGCTCTAGGGATTCTATTTTCCTGTCCTTCTCATCAATCTTTTCCACTATTTCCTTAACAGCTGAGTCCTACTTACAGGGGCAGTTCAGTCAATTTTTGTTTTCATAATATTAATGTTGAACGATCACTTAGTAAGAATAAAGCATTCTTGTAGACTTAAACGGTTGAAAAAAATATAATAAGTGATATATATCATATTTTATAAATTCGATTTAGTTCCTGCGTCCTCCTACAGATGGCGCCACCACTCTGTACTATTTGTTTACATTTTACAGCTGATAACATGTGAACATTTTTTCTATCAACAGTATTAACTGGTAATTTATGAAGAGATGGTTTTCTTTTCAAAACTAAATCTAATTGACTCGAAGAACAGTTTTCAATTTCACAAATTCTTTTCACCATTTTCATAAGTTATTACCGATTCAAGTCTGGCACTGGTTATCATTTTGTTTACGTACTACAATGATTAGTTACGCGGTCCACCGCAGTCCACAGATGGCGCCACTAATATACAATATACTTTTTATATAAACATTTCTAAAAGCAACGAATATCCTAATGTTACATAAATAAATATACTAAATCGATTTAGGACCAATTTGGCGATAGTTTGATTTTGACTGAACTGCCCCTTTAATGGCGAACAACACATCTAGTTTCTACTCAAACTTATCTGACAACTGAGACAATAAAAGTTCACTTTCAGCTGATAAGCTAACATCACTACTGCCGTAATTTGTAGTTTCACTCTCATAATTTTTGTTCCTCGTATTCATTGCTGCTTACAAGGAAATCGAGTAATAGAACTAACACTCTCACAGACAAAACTAAGTTCACAAATCAGACGAGGGTCCTGTATACTGAATAGGTTCAAAAGTTGAGGAGCTGTGCACGTCTCTATACAGTAAAACTCAGGAGTTATGAAGGACCTGAGTTATGAAGCACTCGAGTAATGAAGGACCTGAGTTATGAAATGCTCCAGAGTTGTGAAGTATTTTCTATGTTTAAATTATAGAAAACGATACACGGCATGAATTTCGTCCTAGTTATCCCTCAAAAAGTGTAGTTTTCTCCGAGATTTTAATCATAGAAAACTATCAGTGCCCCTGAGTTATGAAGTGGCTCTGAGTTATGAAGTAACCAATACTTCCTAACTCAGGAGTTTCACTGTAGTTTGAAGTCAGGATGGTGGGAGAGAGTTAAACTATAGAGAGTTTACTCCACTATAGAGGATTCAAAAGATGAATAGAAAACTGGCCTTTTCAGGGCACACTATACTAAATATTATCTGTTTTGTTTCAATCAATACATTATACAGGGTATTTCATTTCTCAGAACTCTTAGGGTGGTTCACCACACATGACTTCACTATAGAGGAGTTGCACTGGTAGAACTCCTCTATAGTGAAACATAACTAATTTGCTATATGGAGATTCATAGAAAACGTATAGTCATTTGTGGCAGACTAAACTAAATATGTTCACTACAAAGTATATTCACTATACAGGAATCTACTAATGAGGTTGGTTAGAGGAGTTCACTATAGAGGAGCTCTACTCTACTGAGTCTATAATGCCACAGAAAATTCTAGCATCAAATGTTGTTGAAGTTTGATAAGAATGTGAAAGTCAACACATGTTACAAGATGAAACCATTACTTTCTTAACATTTTCTTATTGGAAACCTAATAGCCTATCTGAGAGAAAATTTTCCACTAGAAAGAATGATATCTGTACTTCTGTGGAAGTAACGGGGGCATAGCAAAGCAAGAAACACCTTCGGGCGTCAATTCAGGAAAGTTTCCTTCACTTACGCCTTGCAAAACATATCTAGCACACTGACTGAAAATTTCGAAATTTCTCTTTGAATTTTGTATCTGTCAAAAAGTCATTACGGATACATTTCCTCTGACTGTACCTAAGCATTAGTGCACAAGCACATATCATGGCATTTCACTGACGCTACTTCTCTATCAATATCAAATTCACATTTTAATCTATTCTTAGTTTCTGTCAATATACGAATTAGTTAATGGTAATATAAAAGAAATATATGAATCAATAAGGCTACCTAACTAAATGTTCTCAGCATTCACTGGCAGATAGCTATGTCATAAGTTCGATCATTCAAGTTTAAGTTTAGGGAATCATTAGCTGTGCAGGTTTTACTGCTTTGAACTGCCTTATTGAAATGTTCAATACACTTAAAGGTACTCATGACCACCCGGTAAGAACGCTACAGTTATTTGCTAATGCTCAAGCTTTGAGCTGTAGGAGTGAAACAGACTATTCCAAGGAGCTTTTCGGAGCGTTTGAGCATTATACAATTTACATATCCAAGAAAAGATTTGGAAATTAGAAAGTAATTCTACGGAAAAGTAGATATAACATTTACTAAGCAAAACATCTTTACAATATCACTTTTATAAAAATAGTAGAAATATTTAATTCAATGATCATATTACAGTGTCTGGATACAGTGAAACCCCTGAGTTATGAAGTATTGGTTTCTTCATAATTCAGAGCCACTTCATATCTCTGGTGCACTAGATAGTTTTCTATGATTGAAATCTTAAGAAAACCATGGTTATTGAGGGATAACTTGACGCAATTCTTGACGTATGTTATATTCTATAATTTAAACATAGAAAATACTTCAAAACTCAGGTGTATTTCATAACTCAGGTCCTTCATTTACACTCGAGTGCTTCATAATTTACTGTATTACCTGTAATATTTTATAAAAGCGAATAGTTGAACCATATTGATAACATATAGAATAGGATATTAGTCACTGACACGTACCGAAACTGAACCACAGGCAAGTGAGTGACACTCAGCTGTGCGAAAACAGTGCCACACACTGCGTTCAAGAAGCGATTTGGGCACACAGCAGTGGCACACTTGTGTGCCCGTGTGAACCCCGCTTATGGGGCGTTTACACGGGCACACAAGTGTGCCACTGGGATCTCGGCACACATATTCCCGTCTGGCACACAAAGCTGGCACACTCTGATAGCGAATGCCTGTGTGCCACTGCTGTGTGCAAGAGCAATAGATGAAGCGTGTGATTGAGTTACCACTTAAACAGTTCACTAGTTTTGATTGGTATTAGGATTGGTATGATGAATTAAGTTTTTACCAACACAAAAAATATATTCACGAGATAGTAAATAAAATTGGTAAGTGAGTGGCAAGTTAAGCCTGTGAAACAACAGTGAAAATTAGGAAATTAGAAATTAATTCTACAGAAAAGTAGATATAACAAAAACTAAACAAAACATTATTTCAATTGGAATTATAAATAAAAAGTAGGAAATTGAATTAAATGATTCTATAACAGAGTCTGAATATTACCTACGTAATGTATTACAAAAACAAATATTCGAACAACATTTCTAACATCAACGATAGGATATTAGTCACTGACACTTACCGAACTAATTGGCTATTAGACGTTACGTCGACACTGACACTTACCGAACTAATTGGCTATTAGACGTTACGTCGACACTGACACTTACTGAACTAATTGGCTATTAGACGTTACGTCGACACTGACACTTACCGAACTAATTGGCTATCAGACGTTACGTCGACACTGACACTTACCGAACTAATTGGCTATTAGACGTTACGTCGACACTGACACTTACCGAACTAATTGGCTATTAGACGTTACGTCGACACTGACACTTACTGAACTAATTGGCTATTAGACGTTTCGTCGACACTGACACTTACCGAACTAATTGGCTATTAGACGTTACCTTGACACTGACACTTACTGAACTAATTAGCTATTAGACGTTACGTCGACACTGACACTTACCGAACTAATTGGCTATTAGACGTTACGTCGACACTGACACTTACCGAACTAATTGGCTATTAGACGTTACCTTGACACTGACACTTACTGAACTAATTGGCTATTAGACGTTACGTCGACACTGACACTTACCGAACTAATTGGCTATTAGACGTTACCTTGACACTGACACTTACTGAACTAATTAGCTATTAGACGTTACGTAGACACTGACACTTACTGAACTAATTGGCTATTAGACGTTTCATCGACACTGACACTTACTGAACTAATTGGCTATTAGACGTCACGTCGACACTGACACTTACCGAACTAATTGGCTATTAGACGTTACGTCGACACTGACACTTACCGAACTAATTGGCTATTAGACGTTACCTTGACACTGACACTTACTGAACTAATTAGCTATTAGACGTTACGTCGACACTGACACTTACTGAACTAATTGGCTATTAGACGTTTCATCGACACTGACACTTACTGAACTAATTGGCTATTAGACGTCACGTCGACACTGACACTTACCGAACTAATTAGCTATTAGACGTTACGTCGACACTGACACTTACCGAACTAATTGGCTATTAGACGTTAGGTCGACACTGACACTTACTGAACTAATTGGCTATTAGACGTTTCATCGACACTGACACTTACTGAACTAATTGGCTATTAGACGTTACGTCGACACTGACACTTACCGAACTAATTAGCTATTAGACGTTACGTCGACACTGACACTTACCGAACTAATTGGCTGTTAGGCGTTACGTCGACACTGACACTTACTGAACTAATTGGCTATTAGACGTTTCATCGACACTGACACTTACTGAACTAATTGGCTATTAGACGTTACGTCGACACTGACACTTACCGAACTAATTGGCTATTAGACGTTTCATCGACACTGACACTTACCGAACTAATTGGCTATTAGACGTTTCGTCGACACTGACACTTACCGAACTAATTAGCTATTAGATGTTTCGTCGACACTGACACTTACCGAACTAATTGGGTATTAGACGTTACGTCGACACTGACACTTACCGAACTAATTAGCTATTAGACGTTTCATCGACACTGACACTTACCGAACTAATTGGCTATTAGACATTACGTCGACACTGACACTTACCGAACTAATTGGCTATTAGACGTCTTGTCGACACTGACACTTACCGAACTAATTGGTTATTAGACGTTTCGTCGACGCTGACATTTACTGAACTAATTGGCTATTAGACGTTTCATTGACACTGACACTTACCGAACTAATTGGCTATTAGACGTTTCATTGACACTGACACTTACTGAACTAATTGGCTATTAGACATTTCATCGACACTGACACTTACCGAACTAATTGGCTATTAGACGTTTCATTGACACTGACACTTACCGAACTAATTGGCTATTAGACGTTTCGTCGACACTGACACTTACTGAACTAGTTGGCTATTAGACGATTCATCGACAGTGACACTTACTGAACTAATTGGCTATTAGACGTTTCGTCGACACTGACACTTACCGAACTAATTAGCTATTAGATGTTTCTTCGACACTGACACTTACCGAACTAATTGGGTATTAGACGTTACGTCGACACTGACACTTACCGAACTAATTAGCTATTAGACGTTTCATCGACACTGACACTTACCGAACTAATTGGCTATTAGACGTTACGTCGACACTGACACTTACCGAACTAATTGGCTATTAGACGTCTTGTCGACACTGACACTTACCGAACTAATTGGTTATTAGACGTTTCGTCGACGCTGACATTTACTGAACTAATTGGCTATTAGACGTTTCATTGACACTGACACTTACCGAACTAATTGGCTATTAGACGTTTCATTGACACTGACACTTACTGAACTAATTGGCTATTAGACATTTCATCGACACTGACACTTACCGAACTAATTGGCTATTAGACGTTTCATTGACACTGACACTTACCGAACTAATTGGCTATTAGACGTTTCGTCGACACTGACACTTACTGAACTAGTTGGCTATTAGACGATTCATCGACACTGACACTTACCGAACTAATTAGCTATCAGATGTTTCGTCGACACTGACACTTACCGAACTAATTGGCTATTAGACGTTACGTCGACACTGACACTTACCGAACTAATTGGCTATTAGACGTCTTGTCGACACTGACACTTACCGAACTAATTGGTTATTAGACGTTTCGTCGACGCTGACATTTACTGAACTAATTGGCTATTAGACGTTTCATTGACACTGACACTTACCGAACTAATTGGCTATTAGACGTTTCATTGACACTGACACTTACTGAACTAATTGGCTATCAGACATTTCATCGACACTGACACTTACCGAACTAATTGGCTATTAGACGTTTCATTGACACTGACACTTACCGAAATAATTGGCTATTAGACGTTTCGTCGACACTGACACTTACTGAACTAATTGGCTATTAGACGTTTCGTCGACACTGACACTTACCGAACTAATTAGCTATTAGATGTTTCGTCGACACTGACACTTACCGAACTAATTGGGTATTAGACGCTACGTCGACACTGACACTTACCGAACTAATTAGCTATTAGACGTTTCATCGACACTGACACTTACCGAACTAATTGGCTATTAGACGTTACGTCGACACTGACACTTACCGAACTAATTGGCTATTAGACGTCTTGTCGACACTGACACTTACCGAACTAATTGGTTATTAGACGTTTCGTCGACGCTGACATTTACTGAACTAATTGGCTATTAGACGTTTCATTGACACTGACACTTACCGAACTAATTGGCTATTAGACGTTTCATTGACACTGACACTTACTGAACTAATTGGCTATTAGACATTTCATCGACACTGACACTTACCGAACTAATTGGCTATTAGACGTTTCATTGACACTGACACTTACTGAACTAATTGGCTATTAGACGTTTCGTCGACACTGACACTTACTGAACTAGTTGGCTATTAGACGATTCATCGACACTGACACTTACTGAACTAATTGGCTATTAGACGATTCATCGACACTGACACTTACTGAACTAATTGGCTATTAGACGTTTCGTCGACACTGACACTTACTGAACTAATTGGCTATTAGACGTTTCGTCGACACTGACACTTACTGAACTAATTGGCTATTAGACGTTTCGTCGACACTAACACTTACCGAACTAATTGGCTATTAGACGTTTCGTCGACACTGACACTTACCGAACTAATTGGCTATTAGACGTTTCGTCGACACTGACACTTACCGAACTAATTGGCTATTAGACGTTACGTCGACACTGACACTTACCGAACTAATTGGCTATTAGACGTCTTGTCGACACTGACACTTACCGAACTAATTGGCTATCAGACGTTACGTCGACACTGACACTTACCGAACTAATTGGCTATTAGACGTTACGTCGACACTGACACTTACCGAACTAATTGGCTATTAGACGTTACGTCGACACTGACACTTACTGAACTAATTGGCTATTAGACGTTTCGTCGACACTGACACTTACCGAACTAATTGGCTATTAGACGTTACCTTGACACTGACACTTACTGAACTAATTAGCTATTAGACGTTACGTCGACACTGACACTTACCGAACTAATTGGCTATTAGACGTTACGTCGACACTGACACTTACCGAACTAATTGGCTATTAGACGTTACCTTGACACTGACACTTACTGAACTAATTGGCTATTAGACGTTACGTCGACACTGACACTTACCGAACTAATTGGCTATTAGACGTTACCTTGACACTGACACTTACTGAACTAATTAGCTATTAGACGTTACGTAGACACTGACACTTACTGAACTAATTGGCTATTAGACGTTTCATCGACACTGACACTTACTGAACTAATTGGCTATTAGACGTCACGTCGACACTGACACTTACCGAACTAATTGGCTATTAGACGTTACGTCGACACTGACACTTACCGAACTAATTGGCTATTAGACGTTACCTTGACACTGACACTTACTGAACTAATTAGCTATTAGACGTTACGTCGACACTGACACTTACTGAACTAATTGGCTATTAGACGTTTCATCGACACTGACACTTACTGAACTAATTGGCTATTAGACGTCACGTCGACACTGACACTTACCGAACTAATTAGCTATTAGACGTTACGTCGACACTGACACTTACCGAACTAATTGGCTATTAGACGTTAGGTCGACACTGACACTTACTGAACTAATTGGCTATTAGACGTTTCATCGACACTGACACTTACTGAACTAATTGGCTATTAGACGTTACGTCGACACTGACACTTACCGAACTAATTAGCTATTAGACGTTACGTCGACACTGACACTTACCGAACTAATTGGCTGTTAGGCGTTACGTCGACACTGACACTTACTGAACTAATTGGCTATTAGACGTTTCATCGACACTGACACTTACTGAACTAATTGGCTATTAGACGTTACGTCGACACTGACACTTACCGAACTAATTGGCTATTAGACGTTTCATCGACACTGACACTTACCGAACTAATTGGCTATTAGACGTTTCGTCGACACTGACACTTACCGAACTAATTAGCTATTAGATGTTTCGTCGACACTGACACTTACCGAACTAATTGGGTATTAGACGTTACGTCGACACTGACACTTACCGAACTAATTAGCTATTAGACGTTTCATCGACACTGACACTTACCGAACTAATTGGCTATTAGACATTACGTCGACACTGACACTTACCGAACTAATTGGCTATTAGACGTCTTGTCGACACTGACACTTACCGAACTAATTGGTTATTAGACGTTTCGTCGACGCTGACATTTACTGAACTAATTGGCTATTAGACGTTTCATTGACACTGACACTTACCGAACTAATTGGCTATTAGACGTTTCATTGACACTGACACTTACTGAACTAATTGGCTATTAGACATTTCATCGACACTGACACTTACCGAACTAATTGGCTATTAGACGTTTCATTGACACTGACACTTACCGAACTAATTGGCTATTAGACGTTTCGTCGACACTGACACTTACTGAACTAGTTGGCTATTAGACGATTCATCGACAGTGACACTTACTGAACTAATTGGCTATTAGACGTTTCGTCGACACTGACACTTACCGAACTAATTAGCTATTAGATGTTTCTTCGACACTGACACTTACCGAACTAATTGGGTATTAGACGTTACGTCGACACTGACACTTACCGAACTAATTAGCTATTAGACGTTTCATCGACACTGACACTTACCGAACTAATTGGCTATTAGACGTTACGTCGACACTGACACTTACCGAACTAATTGGCTATTAGACGTCTTGTCGACACTGACACTTACCGAACTAATTGGTTATTAGACGTTTCGTCGACGCTGACATTTACTGAACTAATTGGCTATTAGACGTTTCATTGACACTGACACTTACCGAACTAATTGGCTATTAGACGTTTCATTGACACTGACACTTACTGAACTAATTGGCTATTAGACATTTCATCGACACTGACACTTACCGAACTAATTGGCTATTAGACGTTTCATTGACACTGACACTTACCGAACTAATTGGCTATTAGACGTTTCGTCGACACTGACACTTACTGAACTAGTTGGCTATTAGACGATTCATCGACACTGACACTTACCGAACTAATTAGCTATCAGATGTTTCGTCGACACTGACACTTACCGAACTAATTGGCTATTAGACGTTACGTCGACACTGACACTTACCGAACTAATTGGCTATTAGACGTCTTGTCGACACTGACACTTACCGAACTAATTGGTTATTAGACGTTTCGTCGACGCTGACATTTACTGAACTAATTGGCTATTAGACGTTTCATTGACACTGACACTTACCGAACTAATTGGCTATTAGACGTTTCATTGACACTGACACTTACTGAACTAATTGGCTATCAGACATTTCATCGACACTGACACTTACCGAACTAATTGGCTATTAGACGTTTCATTGACACTGACACTTACCGAAATAATTGGCTATTAGACGTTTCGTCGACACTGACACTTACTGAACTAATTGGCTATTAGACGTTTCGTCGACACTGACACTTACCGAACTAATTAGCTATTAGATGTTTCGTCGACACTGACACTTACCGAACTAATTGGGTATTAGACGCTACGTCGACACTGACACTTACCGAACTAATTAGCTATTAGACGTTTCATCGACACTGACACTTACCGAACTAATTGGCTATTAGACGTTACGTCGACACTGACACTTACCGAACTAATTGGCTATTAGACGTCTTGTCGACACTGACACTTACCGAACTAATTGGTTATTAGACGTTTCGTCGACGCTGACATTTACTGAACTAATTGGCTATTAGACGTTTCATTGACACTGACACTTACCGAACTAATTGGCTATTAGACGTTTCATTGACACTGACACTTACTGAACTAATTGGCTATTAGACATTTCATCGACACTGACACTTACCGAACTAATTGGCTATTAGACGTTTCATTGACACTGACACTTACTGAACTAATTGGCTATTAGACGTTTCGTCGACACTGACACTTACTGAACTAGTTGGCTATTAGACGATTCATCGACACTGACACTTACTGAACTAATTGGCTATTAGACGATTCATCGACACTGACACTTACTGAACTAATTGGCTATTAGACGTTTCGTCGACACTGACACTTACTGAACTAATTGGCTATTAGACGTTTCGTCGACACTGACACTTACTGAACTAATTGGCTATTAGACGTTTCGTCGACACTAACACTTACCGAACTAATTGGCTATTAGACGTTTCGTCGACACTGACACTTACCGAACTAATTGGCTATTAGACGTTTCGTCGACACTGACACTTACCGAACTAATTGGCTATTAGACGTTACGTCGACACTGACACTTACCGAACTAATTGGCTATTAGACGTCTTGTCGACACTGACACTTACCGAACTAATTGGTTATTAGACGTTTCGTCGACGCTGACATTTACTGAACTAATTGGCTATTAGACGTTACATTGACACTGACACTTACCGAACTAATTGGCTATTAGACGTTTCATTGACACTGACACTTACTGAACTAATTGGCTATTAGACATTTCATCGACACTGACACTTACCGAACTAATTGGCTATTAGACGTTTCATTGACACTGACACTTACCGAACTAATTGGCTATTAGACGTTTCGTCGACACTGACACTTACTGAACTAGTTGGCTATTAGACGATTCATCGACACTGACACTTACTGAACTAATTGGCTATTAGACGTTTCGTCGACACTGACACTTACTGAACTAATTGGCTATTAGACGTTTCGTCGACACTGACACTTACTGAACTAATTGGCTATTAGACGTTTCGTCGACACTAACACTTACCGAACTAATTGGCTATTAGACGTTTCGTCGACACTGACACTTACCGAACTAATTGGCTATTAGACGTTACGTCGACACTGACACTTACCGAACTAATTGGCTATTAGACGTTACGTCGACACTGACACTTACTGAACTAATTGGCTATTAGACGTTTCATCGACACTGACACTTACCGAACTAATTGGCTATTAGACGTTTCGTCGACACTGACACTTACCGAACTAATTGGCTATTAGACGTTACGTCGACACTGACACTTACCGAACTAATTGGCTATTAGACGTTACGTCGACACTGACACTTACCGAACTAATTGGCCAACTAACTTAACTGTTTCATTTAGTTTTAGTTCTGCATTCCTGTATGTTTTTCAGTATAACGCCTTAGCAACTGAATAGGATACATCACCAGTCCTCAAACACCACAAAACAAATACCAATACTCTAACCTTAAAATATATATACGCAGGTTAATGCTATCAAACATTTAACATTATTATGCTCTGAAATAATATAAAAACATTAAAACGTAACTAAAAATCACAACCACACGCTACAAAGACTTGTCAGCTATCTGTAATTCAAATACGCGTCTCTAGAATAAACAATCGACTGCAATGAGAGTTTCTAAATGTTTAATTTAGATATTCATGGTCATTAACTCACCTCTCCATTTCTCCTTTAATGTCAGACTGTGATTCATCAAGTCCCAAGACCTGAAGAAGCTTTGGTAGATGTCCATCCTCCGATTGACTTCCATTGAACTTCTTCACAATGGGTCCAGAGGAAGAACTTGAAGCAAACTGACTCAGTGAACTCCTGTCATCTCGAAGCTCTCTCCTGTCATCTTTACGCTCTCTCCTGTCATCTGGAAGCTCTCTCCTGTCATCTTGAAGCTCTCTCCTGTCATCTTGAAGCTTTCTCTTGTCATCTGGAATAGCTCGTGTGCGCTTGTTGAACTTTTTCACAATTGCTTTTTTCATGTAAGAGAAAAAGCTGGAAGCCGACTGACTCTGCGAACTCCTGTCATCTTGAAACTTTGTTAGTTGTTTATCCTCAGACTGACTCTGCGAACTCCTGTCATCTTGAAGCTTTGTTAGTTGTTTATCCTCAGACTGACTCAGTGAAATCCTGTCATCTGGAAGCTCTCCGATGTTCTCACTCACGTATTTGGCTGCAAAGAACTCCTGGATGGTGCTGTGCATAAACTGGTAAGATTTATCTTGGTTGTACTTGAACGAGTGTTCTGGCGTTAAGATGCTAGTGAGCAAATTGGGAATGTCCACACATTCCCCCATTCCCCTTATTTTCTCACATTCAGCAACCATCAGCGAATATTCTTCTTGCTCAATGAAGTATTTTTTTACCTTGAATTGTTTAAGGCAGAAATTACCCAGTAAATTAGCCACGTCTTTAGCTCTTCCTTCTGGGTTACGAACATTTTCTGATTCCAGCTTTCCCGCCATTTCACGCAGTAAGTTAGTTCGAACTGCTTCGTAAGCACTTTGTTCATTCTTCATCTTAGACACTGACTTTGGATCATTTACAAACAATGAGATGAACAATGCCAAAAGAATGGGAGAAGAAAAAACTTCTCGAGCAGCTGCTGTTAGATTCTCAAAGCTCTTCACCAGCTTGTCTGAGTCAATAGAACTATCCATCTTACCAGCAAAGCTTTTCAGGAAGCTAACTTTGTGGCTCATTTTGCTGATGGGTTCGATGAAACTTTTTGTGCAGTTCAAACTCCTTTTTTTCAGCTCGTTAACGAAATTATTCCCTGCATCAACTCGGGAAGAGACAATGCAACTAGCGTTGTTATCTTTGCAGAAAGGTATGATGCTCTTGACAAGTTTACGACAATTATCAGTTATTTCATCGTAGCCGTCAATGAGAAACACTAAACCTTTCACAATTTTGAAGGCTTCCATGATGTCATCTTCAGGGGAAAGAAAATCTTTCAGACATTCCCTAAGAAACGTGGCAAGATTTGTCTGTTGCTCACTTCTGCATTCGAGGTATATTGGTATTTTGAACTGCTCAATATTTTCATACCTCGGTGTACTGCCATTAACTGATGTCTCTAGAATATCTTTACACATATTCCGCATCAGTGTTGTTTTGCCTGAACCAGGACCTCCATTTATAACAACAAACTTCTCTTGTTTGTTCTTATATATTTCGGTACAGGGAAATACAGTTTTGTTATCTTTAGTCTTATCTACTTTGTCTTCAGTAGCAACGGATAAGTTATAACACTGGAAGATGTCAAAGGTATCTATCTTTCTAGAACTACCCGGCAGAGGAACAGAGAAGTAAGGTGAATATCTCTCTAGCATGTTTGAGGGGACTTCAGATGAGATTTTCTGAGCGATGTACTTCACTCTGTTATCATAGAAGTGTGTTGTGTCATGAAGAACTTTGTCAAACTCATCATCCAAAACTTTCACCTTACTGTCAATTTCAGTCTGATCTTTGCCGTAGAGTTTCCCAGCGGCTCTGATACATTCTCTCATCGTTACTGTCATCTTACCAATATTGTCTTTAACAGCTTCAGCATGTTCGTGACTCACGTCATTTCTGAACGCTTTGATTTTCTTGAGCAGACTCTCCACAGAGTTAGGATCTTTCATTCGATCATCATACTCTGCACCTCCTCCCGTCTGAGCAATTTTGTTGCAGCAGAGAATTGGGAGGAAGTCATGCAGTGCTGTTATGTCCAAGCCAGAGAAAGAATCTCTATCAAGTTTGGATTCATTGTCTTTTAACCATTTTGGGAAGTTTTTCTTCTTAATAATATCCCCAATTTTCAGATCATTGATATGATCTATTATTTTAATGCCATCAGGCTTAGCGAATCCCCAGTCAATTATGGTCCGGTAGACCAGAGGACCGCAATCAAATTTGATGTGATCATTTCTAAGTAAATTGCGGTCCTCTTCTTTGATTCCAAGTGGAGTCAGATTTACAGCTGACATTTTTCTCGTCAGTTGATCAGGAGTACCATCTAGTGAAAAAGAGAATAAAATTAATTAATTAATTAGTGAATGAATAACAACCATTTGGTTACTCATTAGTTACCATCTTCCACCTGTTGTACTGTACATTGGGTAAATTCATTGGTAGAGTACATATGCTGAGACCGGTTCTAGGTAAATTCTCCCACGGAAAATTCCACCAAGGGAAGTTACATCAGGAAAGTTCCACCACCGGAAAATTCCACCACGGAAAGTTCCACCGCTGGAAAGTCCCATCACGGAAGATTCCACCGCATAATACTGAATTTCATTTCCAGAAGGTATAACATTTAATATAAACTGATTTAAAGAAAAATGTGATTTTGGTGGTAACCGAACAACATTTCATTAGTTAAAAGTTAAGAATTTATAAGAATATGTTATGTTAAGTGAAGGCCTGAGAGATAAGCTAAGGCGAACTTACAAAATAATAGACAGATCAGACAATCTTTTAAATATTAATCAATTAAATTTATGATACATTTTAAATTGTATAAATTTATCAATAAAGTTCCGGTTGAACAGTGATCAACAATTTTGATCCTGTTTGATTCTCCTTTAAACCTATTTATGGTGAACTGAAATTAAGGATAATATTTTGTTGCATACATTTTATTTTGTATATATTAACTATCGCCCAGGTTTTTAAATGTACCAATATATATTTTAATTTAAATCAGCAACAATAAAAGGTGGAATTAAAAAATAAATTAGACACGTACTGAAATAAAATGTTTAATTTTTTTAATGATATATTTTAATAAAAATAGAAAAATTACAAAGCTGAAACTTTCTGAAACTGTTTAATAATCTCTATTGAAACTATTACAAGAAAAGTTTAAATATAATGCGTTTCAACTTAATTTTAAGCATAGGGTTAGGCAGGTAAATTGCAGTTCACTAACTATCTTCGATCTGAAACCACAGACACACGAATAAAAAACAAACTTCAATACACAAAAGAAAAATGAATCATAACACGTAGACCGTCACGCAGTGTTTCTCAAACTCAATTTCTTAGGGCCCCGCTCACCCAAGGTTCATAGACTATAACAGGTTAAACGAATAGAAATAGTACGAATTGTTACTAAGAGCTGAGTCTACAAATTCTTTATATGAAAACCTATTCTTTAGATTAAAACCTCCTATGAAACCTATGTTACAAATAATTGATATTTTACATTGTTTATTTCTTATTTCATTATTGCAATATTAGGTTTGTTCTTATTTTAGGCTTTTAGCTACAGTAATTAAAGCGGATGAAAATGTTGACCAGTGCCCATTAATCAACGGACAACGACGTGAATAGTAGATAGCTTTTTGTTCTTTTAACAGTGGAAATAACCATTTCTTTGAAATATTTTTTATACCATTCGATAGATTATTAAATTTTAAAGAATTCTATGTTGACTCACGCGCGAGTTTAATCTACCGTTTAAGAGATATTCAAGAAGGAAGACAGAAAATGTTGTTTTCTCAATGGCAATTTTTTCCCCATTCGTTTAACCTGTTATAGTCTATGAACCTTGCCGCTCACCCATAGAGTTATAATAAACTACACTAGAGAGAGGAAGTGTTGCAGCGATTGCAGGACGCTAAGGAAGACGGTGTAAAACCTTATTTTGTTTCATTTATATCATTTCTCCATTAAATTTTGTTTCAGTTATATCATTTCTCCGTTAAACTGACGCTAGATTGACAGTCACGTGACCCAAAAATAAGGATTTTAGCGTCCCGCAAGACGCGATATTATTTTGGCCACTGACTCACCACTTGCGGTCACCTAATATGACCCCATAAGCCATAATTTCATGTAAGTTGGATAGGTATAATCACGAAAAGAATTGTGAATAATTATGAAATGTTTGAAGGAAATAAATCATTTAATTATCAGTCACTATTTTGAGATTTGACAAAATTGATTTGGATAATTTACTTATTGAACTGAATAGATGACAATAAATAGAAGTTAACTATTATGGCAGCAATTAGTGAATCTTGTTTAATATTCAAAGATACTATTGCCAATTAAATTGTATCATATTAATATAAACTTTACATTACGGAAATAGCTTTCATTAACTGAAATAGTATTCATTAAATTTTTGAAATTTGGTGAAACGGTTGGTCAATATCCAGTGACCTGCTGGTAGAATTTTGGGAGCGACCAGGTCAAAGTTCATTTATAACTCAACAACTAAAAAATTGTTCAACCAAATTGTTTGAAATTTATTGGGAGGATTGTTCAATGTCCAGGAACCATTTGGTAGAATTTTGGAAGTGACCCGGTCAAAGCTCAAGGTCATTTATAACTCACTTACTCAAAAAGTATTGAACCATGTTGCATGAAACTTTGTAAGACGATTGATCATTATCCAGTTAGCAGTTTATCATATTTAGAGAGCGAACAGATTAAAGATTGATGTCAAAATGATTTATAAGAGGTGACGATTCACCAAAGACAGCTACAGAATATATTCTACTTATAAAGTGCATTCACAAACCGTTTCTTTTTACTGTTCTATCACATGTGTACATTGTGTAGTGAAAAAAACAGTGTGGTGGAACTAACCGGGGTGAAATATACCAAGGGTGGAATATTCCGCGGTGGTATATACCGAGATTGAATTTACCGGGGTGGAATATACCGAGATTGAATTTACCGGGGTGGAATATACCGAGATTGAATTTACCGGCGTGGAATATACAGAGATTGAATTTACCGGGGTGGAATATACCGAGATTGAATTTACCGGGGTGGAATATACCGAGATTGAATTTACCGGGGTGGAATATACTGAGATTGAATTTACCGGGATGGAATATACCGAGATTGAATTTACTGGGGTGGAATATACCGAGATTGAATTTACCGGGGTGGAATATACTGAGATTGAATTTACCGGGGTGGAATATACTGAGATTGAATTTACTGGGGTGGAATATACCGAGATTGAATTTACCGGGGTGGAATATACTGAGATTGAATTTACCGGGGTGGAATATACCGAGATTGAATTTACCGGGCTGTAATATACCGGTCACCGCGGTAATGATATGCTCTTTTTAGTATCTTAATCCTATTCACTTCTATACAAGGGACAAAAAGAGTAGTAAGGGATATGATAAAATTCATGTTGAATAACTAAGCCAAAAGAGGTGGGACCAATCTTTAAAGCAGTGGTTCTCAAAGGGTGCCTCTTCGTATGAATAACTGGACAATCTGGAGGAGCTACGACGAAATCTGATCGGTGCGACAGGAATTTTCATTTGAACATCAGGGTTGTTGAACAAAATATTTCCAACTATGTCAGTAACTATCTTGAAAAATGAAAGTCAAACCAGGCGCACTGGTGCGCCCCAGAAGATTTCTAGGTGCGCCATGGAGCATTTCCGAATATTGAATCAAATTATGAAAATATACCATTTCCTTAGAATAGTTTGGCTAGTTTCATTATTGAACGATATTATTATGATAATTGTAATCTACCGGGTGACCCATATAAACTGTTCGAAAGTAAATGCTTATAACTTCAAAAGTAATTGATGTAGAAAGGTAAAACAAAAATCACATAAAAGAGTATATTCTTAAGTTTTATTCAGTATATAACAAGTGTTTGAAATTCTTACCACTGTGCTTAACACAGAAATCAATCTTTTTTTCAAAATTAGCGATTACTGCAACTAATATATTTTGGTTACTTCACGTATCTATGGCTTCAAGTCTCCAATCATGTTTGATTTCAATTTAAATACCTTCTCTTCAACATATACCAGATATAAAATCCAAAGGTGAAAGGTCAAGGGACTTAGTTGGCCAGAGAAAACGGTTCGGTGCTAAATAATCTTGTCCTCGAAGTGATTTTTTAATCAGTCTACTGCAGACAAGAATGTTTATGCAGTTGCAGTGTCATAATGGAACCAAAAGTCACGATGATTGTCGTCAGTCATTACAGTATATTTTAACAATTCGATGTATCCAATATACACATATTTTATGTTAAATCAATAATAAACTACATTTCATCATTTGATGTATATAGTTTGTTGTATCCGCTAGTTTGTTGTACTGCACACTTCATGATTGTATAATATTTTTTATTTAACTTTTAGATAAAAAATGAAATTAATGTCAAATAATAGATATTGTTTCTTTTTATTCATATGATTGGAGTTATGGAACTGTGCGATAAATTAGAACTTACCCTATTCATTGTAGGAATCTAGGAAGTAACAGAGATCAAAGAAGTATGGTGTGTAGTGATCGATGGAATGAAACACATTAATTGGTGCTAGGAAAATTCGTCCACGGAAAATTCACCAACTGAAAATTGGTCCGTTTTCTTAAACTTGGAATAGAAAGAAAGACATTATTGAGTGCTGACAATATATTCGTATATACGAGATAATTGCAGTCACATAAAATTTGGTGAGATGAAAATAATACACATGTTCAGCAGTTATAACTGTTGATGAAAGATGTATTCTATGTAGCTAATATATTATGTTATGTATAATTTAAAAGAAAAAAAAGCGTAATCAAATGTTTAAATTGAATAACTGACATTTTCAGTAATAAAATTTTTGTCAAAAGAAATTCTGCTTGATTCAAAGTGTATTGAAATACAACAATTCAAGTTTAATTTAAAATAAATCAAGTTATATTTAAAATAAATCAAGTTATATTAAAAATAGTTCAACTTTAATTTAAAATAGTTCA
Source organism: Caprella mutica (assembly GCA_947561585.1). NCBI lineage: Eukaryota > Metazoa > Arthropoda > Malacostraca > Amphipoda > Caprellidae > Caprella > Caprella mutica. The sequence goes on from CANNZV010003640.1 coordinate 24,698, forward strand.
ACTTTAATTTAAAATAGTTCAAGTTTAATTTAAAATAGTTCAACTTTAGTTTAAAATAGTTCAACTTTAGTTTAAAATAGTTCAACTTTAATTTAAAATAGTTCAACTTTAATTTAAAATAGTTCAACTTTAGTTTAAAATAGTTCAACTTTAATTTAAAATAGTTCAACTTTAGTTTAAAATAGTTCAACTTTAATTTAAAATAGTTCAACTTTAATTTAAAATAGTTCAACTTTAATTTAAATTAGTTCAACTTTAATTTAAAATAGTTCAACTTTAATTTTAAAAAAATGAAGTTTAATTTAAAATAAAATTCTATGGGTCCTCGATGTCACACATAGGAAACTCTGCACTAAAATCATTATATTAGTTTGGGAGGGAATGAGATCATGAGAGTATACCATAATTTTGCATTGCCCACCATAATCTTGCATTGCCCACCATAATCTTTCATTGCCCACCATAATCTTGCATTGCCCACCATAATCTTGCATTGCCCACCATAATCTTTCATTGCCCACCATAATCTTCCATTGCCCACCATAATCTTTCATTGCCCACCATAATCTTTCATTGCCCACCATAATCTTTCATTGCCCACCATAATCTTTCATTGCCCACCATAATCTTTCATTGTCCACCATAATCTTTCATTGCCCACCATAATCTTTCATTGCCCACCATAATCTTGCATTGCCGACCATAATCTTTCATTACCCACCATAATCTTGCATTGCCCACCATAATCTTGCATTGCCCACCATAATCTATCATTGCCCACCATAATCTTTCATTGCCCACCATAATCTTTCATTGCCCACCATAATCTTTCATTGCCCACCATAATCTTTCATTGCCCACCATAATCTTTCATTGCCCACCATAATCTTTCATTACCCACCATAATCTTTCATTGCCCACCATAATCTTTCATTGCCCACCATAATCTTTCATTGCCCACCTTAATCTTTTTCATTACCCACCATAATCTTGCATTGCCCACCATAATCTTTTTTATTACCCACCATAATCTTTCATTGTCCACCATAATCTTGCATTGCCCACCATAATCTTTCATTGTCCACCTTAATCTTTCATTGCCCACCATAATCTTGCATTGTCCTCCACAATCTTGCATTGCCTTCCATAATCTTTCATGGCCCACCATAATCTTGCATTGCCACCTTAATCATTTTCATTACCCACCATAATCTTGCATTGCCCTCCATAATCTTTCATTGCCCACCATAATCTTGCATTGCCACCTTAATCTTTTTCATTACCCACCATAATCTTGCATTGCCCACCATAATCCTTCATTGCCCCCCATAATCTTTCATTGTCCACCATAATCTTTCATTGCCCACCATAATCTTTCATTGTCCACCAAAATCTTTCATTGCCCCCCATAATATTTCATTGTCCACCATAATCTTTCATTGCCCACCATAATCTTTCATTGCCCACCATAATCTTTCATTGCCCACCATAATCTTTCATTGTCCACCCTAATATTTCATTGCTCACCATAATCTTTCATTGCCCACCATAATCTTTCATTGCCCACCATAATCTTTCATTGTCCACCATAATCTTTCATTGCCCACCATAATCTTTCATTGCCCACCATAATCTTTCATTGTCCACCCTAATATTTCATTGCTCACCATAATCTTTCATTGCTCACCATAATCTTTCATTGCCCACCATAATCTTTCATTGTCCACCATAATCTTTCATTGCCCACCATAATCTTTCATTGCCCACCATAATCTTTCATTGCCCACCATAATCTCGTCTTCCCTGTTTTATTCCAATGTACGTAGCTTCAAAGTAGTTACAAAATTCAATTGGCTATAACGGGTTATCGCGTTAGTTTCGTCTTCCCTGTTTTATTCCAATGTACGTAGCTTCAAAGTAGTTACAAAATGTAATTGGATATAACGGGTTATCGCGTTAGTTTCGTCTTCCCTGTTTTATTCCAATGTACGTAGCTTCAAAGTAGTTACAAAATTTAATTGGCTATAACGGGTTATCGCGTTAGTTTCGTCTTCCCTGTTTTATTCCAGTGTACTTAGCTTCAAAGTAGTTACAAAATTCAATTGGATATAACGGGTTATCGCGTTAGTTTCGTCTTCCCTGTTTTATTCCAATGTACGTAGCTTCAAAGTAGTTACAAAATTCAATTGGCTATAACGGGTTATCGCGTTAGTTTCGTCTTCCCTGTTTTATTCCAATGTACGTAAATTCAATTGGCTATAACGGGTTATCGCGTTAGTTTCGTCTTCCCTGTTTTATTACAATGTACGTAGCTTCAAAGTAGTTACAAAATTCAATTGGCTATAACGGGTTATCGCGTTAGTTTCGTCTTCCCTGTTTTATTCCAATGTACGTAGCTTCAAAGTAGTTACAAAATTCAATTGGATATAACGGGTTATCGCGTTAGTTTCGTCTTCCCTGTTTTATTCCAATGTACGTAGCTTCAAAGTAGTTACAAAATTCAATTGGCTATAACGGGTTATCGCGTTAGTTTCGTCTTCCCTGTTTTATTCCAATGTACGTAGCTTCAAAGTAGTTACAAAATTCAATTGGATATAACGGGTTATCGCGTTAGTTTCGTCTTCCCTGTTTTATTCCAATGTACGTAGCTTCAAAGTAGTTACAAAATTCAAATGGCTATAACGGGTTATCGCGTTAGTTTCGTCTTCCCTGTTTTATTCCAATGTACGTAGCTTCAAAGTAGTTACAAAATACAATTGGCTATAACGGGTTATCGCGTTAGTTTCGTCTTCCCTGTTTTATTACAATGTACGTAGCTTCAAAGTAGTTACAAAATTCAATTGGCTATAACGGGTTATCGCGTTAGTTTCGTCTTCCCTGTTTTATTCCAATGTACGTAGCTTCAAAGTAGTTACAAAATTCAATTGGATATAACGGGTTATCGCGTTAGTTTCGTCTTCCCTGTTTTATTCCAATGTACGTAGCTTCAAAGTAGTTACAAAATTCAATTGGCTATAACGGGTTATCGCGTTAGTTTCGTCTTCCCTGTTTTATTCCAATGTACGTAGCTTCAAAGTAGTTACAAAATTCAATTGGATATAACGGGTTATCGCGTTAGTTTCGTCTTCCCTGTTTTATTCCAATGTACGTAGCTTCAAAGTAGTTACAAAATTCAAATGGCTATAACGGGTTATCGCGTTAGTTTCGTCTTCCCTGTTTTATTCCAATGTACGTAGCTTCAAAGTAGTTACAAAATACAATTGGCTATAACGGGTTATCGCGTTAGTTTCGTCTTCCCTGTTTTATTCCAATGTACGTAGCTTCAAAGTAGTTATAAAATTCAATTGGCTATAACGGGTTATCGCGTTAGTTTCGTCTTCCCTGTTTTATTCCAGTGTACTTAGCTTCAAAGTAGTTACAAAATTCAATTGGATATAACGGGTTATCGCGTTAGTTTCGTCTTCCCTGTTTTATTCCAATGTACGTAGCTTCAAAGTAGTTACAAAATTCAATTGGCTTCCTCGCATAAATTTTCATTAACGCCAACATCATCTTCAGGTGTTAAAAGAACACCAAAGCACCAAACATTTTATCTTAAATTAAATTAATAAATTAATTATATATCTACCAATCTTAATGTTTCATTAGACAATCATGAATTTTTAACTACAACAAACTTTATAATGAATACAACAAAGTACATTAACTAAGTACTATCACCTACATACATTATACTACTTTATATCAAAACATGTATCATAACATTTTGTTACATTTAAATTGATATTTTAGTTTAATGGACGAATTTTCCGAGGATGAATTTTCCGTGGACGAATTTCCCGGTCACGCATTAATTATAATTTAATAGTGCCATTTAATTCGAAAACCAACTTGTTGATGTCCCAGAATTACATATCAGACTGTCGTAACTATCTTATAGTTTAAGTAAATTCTTTGATTTTGAATTTCAAATATTAATTTGGTATATCAAAACGATGTAGAATCAAATAACTACTTGATAATTATTAAATAGACTCTTAATTTAATTGTAAAGTTTATAGCAAAACTATAGAATTTAATTTCTACCAACTCTCATAATTGGTATCTTCAGTTATGGTATCTTTTGTTATGTAAATATTTATATTTTACTAAATAACATCTTTTTCTTTTACTACATAAAGAAGAAAAAGGACCTTTAAATTACTATATTCACAATTTTTTTTCCTCGATAATATAATTGTACACAATGATATTTACTCTGTCTTATTTTAATTGAAATAGGAAATAACAACATTATAAAACTTATTAAAAACTTTTAATATCTAATAACATTGAAAGAAGTAGAACCCAGCAGTAATTAATGTGAAGAATGTTGCTGTTTCTTAGTGGCTAGTACAGCAAATCGAGGTGATACAGCAGATAGGGAGCATCTCAAATCACTCTCAAGCAGCAATCTATTTCTGTATTTGGTTTTAGTTGATACCATGTTTGAAAAGGCTGCCTCACAAAGGTATGTGGAAGGAAATTGGATCAGATTTAGAATAGCTCTTTCTGAGAGTACAGGGTAATTTTGTAGTTGTTTAACCCAAAAGGATGGAAGAGACATATGATGAAATTCATCTTCGGTGTTCAGATCTTCACGAAGAGTCATGCACTCTATTTTTGCAGCAATATCTGACTCTTCACGAAGAACACTGACTCTTCACGAAGAGTCAGTGTTTTCAATGGCAGCTTCTTCTGCATGATACGGCTGTAGAATCCATCTGTCGGTGCTTCTCTCGTTCAAACAAGGATAGTATTAATCAATAGCTTCAACAGTTTTGAATAAATGCACTTTAATAGTAGCGAGGAATGTACAATTGTCATCAATATTTCGCGACAGACTTTCTGTCAAATTACGAAACATATTCAAATTACCACTCTAAGCTAATCGTGAGTACAGCTCCATCTTTTTTTAAATGCGCTTATCTTATCTGAAACATAGATAAGAAGAGCACCTTTACCTTGCAGTGAGAGATTGAGAAAATTAGCATCAGCAAAGAAATCTGTTAGGTAGTCTACTTTCTCCATAAAGTTATCATTGTTCATAACATCCCTGAACTTCACTGATTTTGATCATCTTTGGAGTTGAAAAATTGAATAATCTCTTCTTTTAATTCTAAGAAGCGATGTAAAATTTTTCCTCGTGACAGCCATCGAACTTTTGCATGTAGTAGAAGTGAAGTGTGTTCAGCACTTAAATCCTCACAGATCTGTTTAAAAACTGCTGTTTGTTGCACTGCTTTTCAAGTAATTAATTATTTGAACAGCTGTTTCTAATGTCACTTTCAGATCATCGGGAAGAAATCTAATTGTCAAGGCATACCTGTGGATGAAACAGTGTGTGAATTTCACGTGAGGAGCAATAGCAGTAATTCTAGCTGTAAGTCCTGACCTGCATCTAGTCATGGCAGGTGCGCCATCTGTACACACAGCAACAAGCTTTGTCCAGTCAAGGTTATTAGCCGTGAAGAAACTATTCACTATTTGAGAAATATCTTCACCTTTTGTTGTTGTTTTCAAACATTTACAAAACAAAAAATCATAAGGATGCTCTCATCAGTCACATATCTCACATATGCAATGAGTTGGGAACACTGAGCAACGTCTGTCGACTCATCAAGTTGAAGAGCAAACCATGAAGTTTAGTGCAGAGCTGCAACAAGCTGTGATAAGATATCCACACTCATGTCTTGTATTCTACATTGAACTGTGCTATTTGAGAGAGATATTTTTCTCATTTCAGTCTCTGCATCTTGGCCCAGCATCAGAGCAGCTGCTTCCAAAATGCAAGGTTTTATCAATTCTTCTCCAATTGTGTGAGGTTTTCGTTTTTTGGCGATTTTGTATGAAATTTTGTATGATGTTTCAATTATTCTATTTGAATTCTCATTTTTCTTATATTTATATTTTCTGCAAGTCTTCTAAGATTGGAAAGAGTCTTAAGCTTGTCGCCCACCTGATCGGATACGACGCATCGGAACGGAAACGAAGCATCAGACAAAATTCTAAACCATACATTTGAACGTGCTAACGCCCACCTGTTCGGATCGGAAACGAAACGACGCGTCGGATCGGAACGGAAACGACGCGGATTTGTTTGGAAGAATATTTTTCTGATAGTTCTGATGCGTCCGAGAGATTGCGCATGCGCAGAACGGTGTATGGAGAGACTGTGATGGAGATGGAAGATTGGAATAGCTGTGAATATCCCTACTGCGTGATGAATATGTTGATATTAATACACAATCAATTAGTTTCATTCAATTAACTTTAATGATTATAAATCAGATCACGAAAAATTATTGAAATAAGAAGAAAAACATTTTATTAACATGAATTTTATTTACATAAATTTTATTTACATAAATTTTATTTACATAAATTTTATTTACATACATTTTATTTGCATACATTTTATTTGCATACATTTTATTTGCATACATTTTATTTGCATACATTTCATTTACATACATTCTATTTGCATACATTTGTGTATACATTATTTTGTTTATATACATTTTTTAAATGTTTCTATCTAATTTTTTTTAAATAGTTTTTTTCCGCTTTATTTTCAACATATTCTTTTTATATATATTGTTTTCAACATATATTTTTTATGTATTTTCTTGGGGAAAAAACATTAATTTTAATGGGGAAGTACACTTGTATGATAATAAATTAGAGAGATTCAAACTGAAAATTAAAAACAACAACGATGCTTCCGAATTTTTTTTATCAAATACATATCGTATAAAACAGTTGTCATGATAGATAAATTTTAACTTTTAACTGTTATATTCTTGTAAGTATTGTGATGTCGGCATCGTTTCCCTTCCGATGTCTTCTGAGTTGGTGTGCGTACGAACGTCGTGTCGTGTCCGTTCCGAGACTTCGTAAGCTTCCGCGTCGTTTCCGATCCGATCAGGTGGGCGACAAGCTTTATTGTGAAATTCCCCATGAAATTTTTCAAAGTACTTCAGTAATTTATTCTGTTTCAAGCTTTCTGTTGACAGGACTTTCTCACAGATGACACATATGGGTTTCTCACCATCATTATCAGTAATTCCTGTGAATCCAAACTGCAGCTTCTCTATATCTTCTTTTTCTTGCAGACATCTTGAGTGGCGGGGGAGATTTACTTTAAAATGTATCAATATATGCTAGTAGACGGTATAATTACTACAGCGTGCGTATTTTTTACTTTCATTTCCATGGCCCCATGAAGGCCCCACTGGGGCCGAGTCCCGCAGTTAGAGAACCTCTAACGTAGACAGTTTCTTTTGCCATGCAACATCTTAATATAAATTCGGTTCAGCAGGATTCAGAGACTTTAAAGAAATAGTCATCAAAAACATGTTTGTCATATTACTGCTCAATATTAGTTCTTTCAATAATGAATATACCTAACAAAATATATTTTCGTATCAAATAATAAGATCTGAACTTTATTGTTTCAGTTACCAGATTCAAGAAGTTAATTTCAGCAGTGTTGCCATACCAGCGTCATATTCTGTCACGATTAACCAGTTGAATATTTAATGCCTATATAATGGATGAATTAATTGATTTACTTTGGAAGATTTGTTCATTTATAATTATAACTTAGCTAGACTTATAAATACATTTTACAATAAGCTGTTTAGTTACACTGTTAGTTTGTTCATTTTTGAAGCAATGTATCTATTGGTGCGTATCGTCTACAATGTATCTATATACTGCCTAAGACTGGCCACACCCCCTCCACACATTTCAAAAGTTATATCCTGCCTGCAGTCAGTTAACTAGAATAGGCCCGATTGTACCTAGAAGACAATGGCTGAGAAAGAGTCATGGAGAACTGAAAATAATTTAGTAGTTAGAATTAGGTAGTAACATTGGTAATTAATTACCAGCACTTCTACCTTTCTTAATTCACTTCACTCTACTGGGGTATGACTTCATTCACTTCACACTTCACTCTACTGGGGTATGACTTCATTCACTTCACACTTCACTCTACTGGGGTATGACTTAATTCACTTCACACTTCACTCTACTGGGGTATGACTTAATTCACTTCACACTTCACTCTACTGGGGTATGACTTAATTCACTTCACACTTCACTCTATTGGGGTATGACTTAATTCACTTCACACTTCACTCTACTGGGGTATGACTTAATTCACTTCACACTTCACTCTACTAGGGTATGACTCAATTCACTTCACACTTCACTCTACTGGGGTATGACTTAATTCACTTCACACTTCACTCTACTGGGGTATGACTTAATTCACTTCACACTTCACTCTACTGGGGCATGACTTAATTCACTTCACACTTCACTCTACTGGGGTATGACTTAATTCACTTCACACTTCACTCTACTAGGGTATGACTTAATTCACTTCACACTTCACTCTACTGGGGTATGACTTAATTCACTTCACACTTCACTCTACTGGGGTATGACTTAATTCACTTCACACTTCACTCTACTGGGGTATGACTTAATTCACTTCACACTTCACTCTACTGGGGTATGACTTAATTCACTTCACACTTCACTCTACTGGAGTATGACTTAATTCACTTCACACTTCACTCTACTGGGGTATGACTTCATTCACTTCACACTTCACTCTACTGGGGCATGACTTAATTCACTTCACACTTCACTCTACTGGGGTATGACTTAATTCACTTCACACTTCACTCTACTGGGGTATGACTTAATTCACTTCACACTTCACTCTACTGGGGTATGACTTAATTCACTTCACACTTCACTCTACTGGGGTATGACTTAATTCACTTCACACTTCACTCTATACTGGGGTATGACTTAATTCACTTCACACTTCACTCTACTGGGGTATGACTTAATTCACTTCACACTTCACTCTACTGGGGTATGACTTAATTCACTTCACACTTCACTCTACTGGGGTATGACTTCATTCACTTCACACTTCACTCTACTGGGGTATGACTTAATTTACTTCACACTTCACTCTACTGGGGTATGACTTAATTCCCTTCACACTTCACTCTACTGGGGTATGACTTAATTCACTTCACACTTCACTCTACTGGGGTATGACTTAATTCACTTCACACTTCACTCTACTGGGGTATGACTTAATTCACTTCACACTTCACTCTACTGGGGTATGACTTAATTCACTTCACACTTCACTCTACTGGGGTATGACTTAATTCACTTCACACTTCACTCTACTGGGGTATGACTTCATTCACTTCACACTTCACTCTACTGGGGTATGACTTAATTTACTTCACACTTCACTCTACTGGGGTATGACTTAATTCACTTCACACTTCATTCTACTGGGGCATGACTTAATTCTCTTCACACTTCACTCTACTGGGGCATGACTTAATTCACTTCACACTTCACTCTACTGGGGTATGACTTAATTCACTTCACACTTCACTCTACTGGGGTATGACTTAATTCACTTCACACTTCACTCTACTGGGGTATGACTTAATTCACTTCACACTTCACTCTACTGGGGTATGACTTAATTCACTTCACACTTCACTCTACTGGGGCATGACTTAATTCGCTTCACACTTCACACTTCACTCTACTGGGGCATGACTTAATTCACTTCACACTTCACTCTACTGGGGTATGACTTAATTCACTTCACACTTCACTCTACTGGGGTATGACTTAATTCACTTCACACTTCACTCTACTGGGGCATGACTTAATTCACTTCACACTTCACTCTACTGGGGTATGACTTAATTCACTTCACACTTCACTCTACTAGGGTATGACTTAATTCACTTCACATTTCACTCTACTGGGGTATGACTTAATTCACTTCACACTTCACTCTACTGGGGTATGACTTAATTCACTTCACACTTCACTCTACTGGGGTATGACTTAATTCACTTCACACTTCACTCTACTGGGGTATGACTTAATTCACTTCACACTTCACTCTACTGGGGTATGACTTAATTCACTTCACACTTCACTCTACTGGGGTATGACTTCATTCACTTCACACTTCACTCTACTGGGGCATGACTTAATTCACTTCACACTTCACTCTACTGGGGTATGACTTAATTCACTTCACACTTCACTCTACTGGGGTATGACTTAATTCACTTCACACTTCACTCTACTGGGGTATGACTTAATTCACTTCACACTTCACTCTACTGGGGTATGACTTAATTCACTTCACACTTCACTCTATACTGGGGTATGACTTAATTCACTTCACACTTCACTCTACTGGGGTATGACTTAATTCACTTCACACTTCACTCTACTGGGGTATGACTTAATTCACTTCACACTTCACTCTACTGGGGTATGACTTAATTCACTTCACACTTCACTCTACTGGGGTATGACTTCATTCACTTCACACTTCACTCTACTGGGGTATGACTTAATTTACTTCACACTTCACTCTACTGGGGTATGACTTAATTCCCTTCACACTTCACTCTACTGGGGTATGACTTAATTCACTTCACACTTCACTCTACTGGGGTATGACTTAATTCACTTCACACTTCACTCTACTGGGGTATGACTTAATTCACTTCACACTTCACTCTACTGGGGTATGACTTCATTCACTTCACACTTCACTCTACTGGGGTATGACTTAATTTACTTCACACTTCACTCTACTGGGGTATGACTTAATTCACTTCACACTTCATTCTACTGGGGCATGACTTAATTCTCTTCACACTTCACTCTACTGGGGCATGACTTAATTCACTTCACACTTCACTCTACTGGGGTATGACCTAATTCACTTCACACTTCACTCTACTGGGGTATGACTTAATTCACTTCACACTTCACTCTACTGGGGTATGATTTAATTCACTTCACACTTCACTCTACTGGAGTATGACTTAATTCACTTCACACTTCACTCTACTGGGGTATGACTTAATTCACTTCGCACTTCACTCTACTGGGGTATGACTTCATTCACTTCACACTTCACTCTACTGGGGTATGACTTAATTCACTTCACACTTCACTCTACTCGAGTATGACTTAATTCCCTTCACACTTCACTCTACTGGGGTATGACTTAATTCACTTCACACTTCACTCTACTGGGGTATGACCTAATTCACTTCACACTTCACTCTACTGGGGTATGACTTAATTCACTTCACACTTCACTCTACTGGGTTATGACTTAATTCACTTCACACTTCACTCTACTGGGGTATGACTTAATTCACTTCACACTTCACTCTACTCGATTATTACTTAATTCTCTTCACACTTCACACTTCACTCTACTGGGGTATGACTTAATTCACTTCACACTTCACTCTACTCGAGTATGACTTAATTCACTTCACACTTCACACTTCACTCTACTGGGACATGACTTAATTCTCTTCACACTTCACTCTACTGGGGCATGACTTAATTCTCTTCACACTTCACACTTCACTCTACTGGGGTATGACTTAATTCACTTCACACTTCACTCTACTGGGGCATGACTTAATTCACTTCACACTTCACTCTACTGGGGCATGACTTAATTCACTTCACACTTCACTCTACTGGGGTATGACTTAATTCACTTCACACTTCACTCTACTGGGGTATGACTTAATTCACTTCACACTTCACTCTACTGGGGTATGACTTAATTCACTTCACACTTCACTCTACTGGGTTATGACTTAATTCACTTCACACTTCACTCTACTGGGGCATGACTTAATTCGCTTCACACTTCACACTTCACTCTACTGGGGCATGACTTAATTCACTTCACACTTCACTCTACTGGGGTATGACTTAATTCACTTCACACTTCACTCTACTGGGGTATGACTTAATTCACTTCACTCTTCACTCTACTGGGGCATGACTTAATTCACTTCACACTTCACTCTACTGGGGTATGACTTAATTCACTTCACACTTCACTCTACTAGGGTATGACTTAATTCACTTCACACTTCACTCTACTGGGGTATGACTTAATTCACTTCACACTTCACTCTACTGGGGTATGACTTAATTCACTTCACACTTCACTCTACTGGGGTATGACTTAATTCACTTCACACTTCACTCTACTGGGGTATGACTTAATTCACTTCACACTTCACTCTACTGGGGTATGACTTAATTCACTTCACACTTCACTCTACTGGGGTATGACTTCATTCACTTCACACTTCACTCTACTGGGGCATGACTTAATTCACTTCACACTTCACTCTACTGGGGTATGACTTAATTCACTTCACACTTCACTCTACTGGGGTATGACTTAATTCACTTCACACTTCAATCTACTGGGGTATGACTTAATTCACTTCACACTTCACTCTACTGGGGTATGACTTAATTCACTTCACACTTCACTCTATACTGGGGTATGACTTAATTCACTTCACACTTCACTCTACTGGGGTATGACTTAATTCTCTTCACACTTCACTCTACTGGGGTATGACTTAATTCACTTCACACTTCACTCTACTGGGGTATGACTTAATTCACTTCACACTTCACTCTACTGGGGTATGACTTCATTCACTTCACACTTCACTCTACTGGGGTATGACTTAATTTACTTCACACTTCACTCTACTGGGGTATGACTTAATTCCCTTCACACTTCACTCTACTGGGGTATGACTTAATTCACTTCACACTTCACTCTACTGGGGTATGACTTAATTCACTTCACACTTCACTCTACTGGGGTATGACTTAATTCACTTCACACTTCACTCTACTGGGGTATGACTTAATTCACTTCACACTTCACTCTACTGGGGTATGACTTAATTCACTTCACACTTCACTCTACTGGGGTATGACTTAATTCACTTCACACTTCACTCTACTGGGGTATGACTTCATTCACTTCACACTTCACTCTACTGGGGTATGACTTAATTTACTTCACACTTCACTCTACTGGGGTATGACTTAATTCACTTCACACTTCATTCTACTGGGGCATGACTTAATTCTCTTCACACTTCACTCTACTGGGGCATGACTTAATTCACTTCACACTTCACTCTACTGGGGTATGACTTAATTCACTTCACACTTCACTCTACTGGGGTATGACTTAATTCACTTCACACTTCACTCTACTGGGGTATGATTTAATTCACTTCACACTTCACTCTACTGGAGTATGACTTAATTCACTTCACACTTCACTCTACTGGGGTATGACTTAATTCACTTCACACTTCACTCTACTGGGGTATGACTTCATTCACTTCACACTTCACTCTACTGGGGTATGACTTAATTCACTTCACACTTCACTCTACTCGAGTATGACTTAATTCCCTTCACACTTCACTCTACTGGGGTATGACTTAATTCACTTCACACTTCACTCTACTGGGGTATGACTTAATTCACTTCACACTTCACTCTACTGGGGTATGACTTAATTCACTTCACACTTCACTCTACTGGGGTATGACTTAATTCACTTCACACTTCACTCTACTGGGGTATGACTTAATTCACTTCACACTTCACTCTACTGGGGTATGACTTAATTCACTTCACACTTCAATCTACTGGGGCATGACTTAATTCGCTTCACACTTCACACTTCACTCTACTGGGGCATGACTTAATTCACTTCACACTTCACTCTACTGGGGTATGACTTAATTCACTTCACACTTCACTCTACTGGGGTATGACTTAATTCACTTCACACTTCACTCTACTGGGGCATGACTTAATTCACTTCACACTTCACTCTACTGGGGTATGACTTAATTCACTTCACACTTCACTCTACTAGGGTATGACTTAAATCACTTCACACTTCACTCTACTGGGGTATGACTTAATTCACTTCACACTTCACTCTACTGGGGTATGACTTAATTCACTTCACACTTCACTCTACTGGGGTATGACTTAATTCACTTCACACTTCACTCTACTGGGGTATGACTTAATTCACTTCACACTTCACTCTACTGGGGTATGACTTAATTCACTTCACACTTCACTCTACTGGGGTATGACTTAATTCACTTCACACTTCACTCTACTGGGGTATGACTTCATTCACTTCACACTTCACTCTACTGGGGCATGACTTAATTCACTTCACACTTCACTCTACTGGGGTATGACTTAATTCACTTCACACTTCACTCTACTGGGGTATGTCTTAATTCACTTCACACTTCACTCTACTGGGGTATGACTTAATTCACTTCACACTTCACTCTACTGGGGTATGACTTAATTCACTTCACACTTCACTCTATACTGGGGTATGACTTAATTCACTTCACACTTCACTCTACTGGGGTATGACTTAATTCACTTCACACTTCACTCTACTGGGGTATGACTTAATTCACTTCACACTTCACTCTACTGGGGTATGACTTAATTCACTTCACACTTCACTCTACTGGGGTATGACTTCATTCACTTCACACTTCACTCTACTGGGGTATGACTTAATTCACTTCACACTTCACTCTACTGGGGTATGACTTAATTCACTTCACACTTCACTCTACTGGGGTATGACTTAATTCACTTCACACTTCACTCTACTGGGGTATGACTTAATTCACTTCACACTTCACTCTACTGGGGTATGACTTAATTCACTTCACACTTCACTCTACTGGGGTATGACTTCATTCACTTCACACTTCACTCTACTGGGGTATGACTTAATTTACTTCACACTTCACTCTACTGGGGTATGACTTAATTCACTTCACACTTCATTCTACTGGGGCATGACTTAATTCTCTTCACACTTCACTCTACTGGGGCATGACTTAATTCACTTCACACTTCACTCTACTGGGGTATGACTTAATTCACTTCACACTTCACTCTACTGGGGTATGACTTAATTCACTTCACACTTCACTCTACTGGGGTATGACTTAATTCACTTCACACTTCACTCTACTGGGGTATGACTTAATTCACTTCACACTTCACTCTACTGGGGCATGACTTAATTCGCTTCACACTTCACACTTCACTCTACTGGGGCATGACTTAATTCACTTCACACTTCACTCTACTGGGGTATGACTTAATTCACTTCACACTTCACTCTACTGGGGTATGACTTAATTCACTTCACACTTCACTCTACTGAGGCATGACTTAATTCACTTCACACTTCACTCTACTGGGGTATGACTTAATTCACTTCACACTTCACTCTACTAGGGTATGACTTAATTCACTTCACACTTCACTCTACTGGGGTATGACTTAATTCACTTCACACTTCACTCTACTGGGGTATGACTTAATTCACTTCACACTTCACTCTACTGGGGTATGACTTAATTCACTTCACACTTCACTCTACTGGGGTATGACTTAATTCACTTCACACTTCACTCTACTGGGGTATGACCTTATTCACTTCACACTTCACTCTACTGGGGTATGACTTCATTCACTTCACACTTCACTCTACTGGGGCATGACTTAATTCACTTCACACTTCACTCTACTGGGGTATGACTTAATTCACTTCACACTTCACTCTACTGGGGTATGACTTAATTCACTTCACACTTCACTCTACTGGGGTATGACTTAATTCACTTCACACTTCACTCTACTGGGGTATGACTTAATTCACTTCACACTTCACTCTATACTGGGGTATGACTTAATTCACTTCACACTTCACTCTACTGGGGTATGACTTAATTCACTTCACACTTCACTCTACTGGGGTATGACTTAATTCACTTCACACTTCACTCTACTGGGGTATGACTTAATTCACTTCACACTTCACTCTACTGGGGTATGACTTCATTCACTTCACACTTCACTCTACTGGGGTATGACTTAATTTACTTCACACTTCACTCTACTGGGGTATGACTTAATTCCCTTCACACTTCACTCTACTGGGGTATGACTTAATTCACTTCACACTTCACTCTACTGGGGTATGACTTAATTCACTTCACACTTCACTCTACTGGGGTATGACTTAATTCACTTCACACTTCACTCTACTGGGGTATGACTTAATTCACTTCACACTTCACTCTACTGGGGTATGACTTAATTCACTTCACACTTCACTCTACTGGGGTATGACTTCATTCACTTCACACTTCACTCTACTGGGGTATGACTTAATTTACTTCACACTTCACTCTACTGGGGTATGACTTAATTCACTTCACACTTCATTCTACTGGGGCATGACTTAATTCACTTCACACTTCACTCTACTGGGGCATGACTTAATTCACTTCACACTTCACTCTACTGGGGTATGACTTAATTCACTTCACACTTCACTCTACTGGGGTATGACTTAATTCACTTCACACTTCACTCTACTGGGGTATGATTTAATTCACTTCACACTTCACTCTACTGGAGTATGACTTAATTCACTTCACACTTCACTCTACTGGGGTATGACTTAATTCACTTCACACTTCACTCTACTGGGGCATGACTTAATTCACTTCACACTTCACACTTCACTCTACTGGGGCATGACTTAATTCACTTCACACTTCACTCTACTGGGGTATGACTTAATTCACTTCACACTTCACTCTACTGGGGTATGACTTAATTCACTTCACACTTCACTCTACTGTGGTATGACTTAATTCACTTCACACTTCACTCTACTCGAGTATGACTTAATTTCCTTCACACTTCACTCTACTGGGGTATGACTTAATTCACTTCACACTTCACTCTACTGGGGTATGACTTAATTCACTTCACACTTCACTCTACTGGGGTATGACTTAATTCACTTCACACTTCACTCTACTGGGGTATGACTTAATTCACTTCACACTTCACTCTACTGGGGTATGACATAATTCACTTCACACTTCACTCTACTGGGGTATGACTTAATTCACTTCACACTTCACTCTACTGGGGTATGACTTAATTCACTTCACACTTCACTATACTGGGGCATGACTTAATTCACTTCACACTTCACTCTACTGGGGTATGACTTAATTCACTTCACACTTCACTCTACTGGGGTATGACTTAATTCACTTCACACTTCACTCTACTGGGGTATGACTTAATTCACTTCACACTTCACTCTACTGGGGTATGACTTAATTCACTTCACACTTCACTCTACTGGGGCATGACTTAATTCACTTCACACTTCACTCTACTGGGGTATGACTTAATTCACTTCACACTTCACTCTACTGGGGTATGACTTAATTCACTTTACACTTCACTCTACTGGGGTATGACTTAATTCACTTCACACTTCACTCTACTGGGGTATGACTTAATTCACTTCACACTTCACTCTACTGGGGTATGACTTAATTCACTTCACACTTCACTCTACTGGGGCATGACTTAATTCTCTTCACACTTCACACTTCACTCTACTGGGGTATGACTTAATTCTCTTCACACTTCACACTTCACTCTACTGGGGCATGACTTCACAACTCACAGTTGGTGGCTAGAAGGGAAAAGGATATCCTGACGCGATAATACTTAGCAAGACCTTGCAATGGCAGAATAAAGTGACACAGAATCTATGAACTGGGAAATAAAATGTTTGTAATCGAAAGTCGATTACATCATTATTTCTCATTTGTTTATTTTTATATTTCAATTTTCAGTATAGTTTTTGACATACTAAAATCAACACTTAAAATGGGTTGTAGGAATTTTCGCCGTCGGTATTTTCACCGTAGGAAAATTCGCCGTGAGGAAAAATTTGCCGTGAGGAATATTCGCCACGAAGATCTTATAGAGCACATAACTAATAAAAGAAAATATAAGTATTGATAAAATTGTTGATAATTATAAAGAAAAACAATTCGTTAAATTACTATACGACTGATTTTTTAGATAATACGGTATCACCTTGTACGACTTACTATTGAAATCTGAATTTTTGTGCATGGCACTATTATTTTTAGGTATTTTATAGTATTCAATGCTAACTCTAAAATATCTCTTGTGAGAATTTGCAATCTCTCAAAGCCAAAATTCTATTAAGAATCTATTCTATTTAAAAATCCCTAGAAATCTTCGTTGCTGCGATTCTGCGGTTATATGATGTCTATGCTCTAATCTTGGCTCTACTAACAATTGTTGTAGGTAGAACATTTCACCTAGACTAGCAAGAAAGAAAGCATCAGTGGGTAGTTATTGGAAGAAACAGATTCCAAATATCTTCTAAATTAACCCCTTGAGAACATTTTGGTATTTAGGGTTTTTCTCAAAATTGCAAATTTTCATAAAAGATGAAATACAAAAGAATTGTAGTAAATATAGTATTACATGGGCACTAGAGCTTTTCCCGCCGGACTATTCCCCGCCAGACTTTTCCCTGCAGGACTATTCCCCGCCAGACTTTTCACTGCAAGACTGTTACCCGCCGAACTTTTCCCTCGCCGAACTTTTCCCCCGCCAACTTTTCCCCAAAATAATAGTATTTTGGACTATCAAATTATAATATCGATAAAACAAACCATTTATCAATAGAAGACACATTGTATCAACAGACTTACACAATAATACAGTCTTATTTTTAGCTTTGATTTCCGTATGTGTCCATATTGCTCGTTTTTTGAGACTGTACCTTCGTAAATTCCCATATTATTAAAATATGCTACAAAGTTCAAATATTATGGAAATTCTAAGGGATTGCCAAATGTCGCAATTTAGATTTTAGTCTAAGCCACTACCATTAATTCAGTTTATTCCAGCTATAAAGTTATACATATCGCGAATTTATTATTTTCTTTGCCAGTTATAATAAGAAATGGTGATCTATTTACTTCTCGTTCAAATATTCATTTTTCCAGAACACTAATAGATTGAGTTGTAGTTTATTAATTTGACAATTAATATATTTCAGAATTAATACCCCTAATGTATAATTTTTATTACACTTATTATTGGCCTCTTTTATAGTGTCTTTTTATGCTTATTTAATATTTATTCCTTAAAGAACTTACAATGGATTAACCATTATTGTGAAAATACAAAAGTTAGAGTGTAGAAATGCTTAAATCAAGACTTTTCAAGTAGTCAGATTTGAGGACGATTTAGATCTAAAGTCCTACATTTTCTCTAAAAATCTCCAATAAAACTGATTATCGAAAGAGTAATTACAAAACGGGTTCGGTTCAAAGAGTTGGTAAGTGACAAGTTTCCATGCAACAATGTTAAAAAAATTGGTTAGTTGCGACGGCAGACTTTGATTTACAATTTAACAAAAATAGATTTCAAAAACTAATTAAAAAATCTAAATATTAAATGGTCTTCCAGAGTATAAAATTTAAAAGAAAACTAGGCGAGGAAAAGTTCGGTGGGGAAAAGTCCGGTGGGGAAAAGTCCGGCGGGAAAGAGTCTGTTTCCCCTGCCGAGTGTTACATTACTTTCTAACTAAGAAATCTCAGATGGATTTTCTCTATGGCTATAGTTGTTACTAAATTCTCTTTATCCATTTTAAACTTTAAAAGAACAGTTTATCTGTTTGTTTGTACATTTGAAAACGAAATAGGTTAAATATCTCATAGTGTGCTTTAACTGCTCATCCTTCATACAAAAGAAGAGGGAATTCATGATGCTTGAAGAAGGAGGAGGGGGAATGACAGAAAAACTTCAGCAACCAGTAGATTACATCAATGATAAAATAAATGGTTCATGTTAATGGATTTTGTTTAATTCCACTAATAGAAAAAACCTGTTTCCTTGGATTCCAAATATTCAAATTGTGCCTTATAGATTTATGTTCATATTTTTCCTTTTGCAAATATCTTGAGATTACTTTGTATAAAATTAAGCATTAGGTTATTTTGAGAAAAACCCTAAATTTCCAAAATGTTCTCAAGGGGTTAATTTGGAAGATATTTGGAATCTGTTTCTTCCAAAAACTTCCCAGTGATGCTTTCTTTCATGCTAGTCTAGGTGAAATGTTCTACCATTTTATACGAGTTTGGCAGAAGATTTTCCATTTCAATGGTAATGTATTTTCAGCATTGTTATGACGTCATTATTTGACCTCTTCTGACATCGAAAGTGGACCAATCACAAATACATTTATAATGTCTTGTAGATACTATCAAAATTTTAGGTATTTTACTTTTCCACAAAATTTTAGGTATTTTACTTTTCCACAAAATTTTAGGTATTTTACTTTTCCACTAAATTTTAGGTATTTTACCTTTCCACAAAATTTTAGGTATTTTACCTTTCCACAAAATTTTAGGTATTTTACCTTTCCACAAAATTTTAGGTATTTTACTTTTCCACAAAATTTTAGGTATTTTACTTTTCCACAAAATTTTACGTATTTTACTTTTCCACAAAATTTTAGGTATTTTACCTTTCCACAAAATTTTAGGTATTTTACTTTTCCACAAAATTTTAGGTATTTTACCTTTCCACAAAATTTTAGGTATTTTACTTTTCCACAAAATTTTAGGTATTTTACCTTTCCACAAAATTTTAGGTATTTTACCTTTCCACAAAATTTTAGGTATTTTTACTTTTCCACAAAATTTTAGGTATTTTACCTTTCCACAAAATTTTAGGTATTTTACCTTTCCACAAAATTTTAGGTATTTTACTTTTTCCACAAAATTTTAGGTATTTTACTTTTCCACAAAATTTTAGGTATTTTACTTTTCCACACCAGCCCATAAAAAATTGTAGGACAAATGCAGAACTGGTTCTTAAGACGTAATTGGTCAAGAAAATATTGGAAAGTGATTTGATGTTTATTGGCCCTAAGAAACCCTGATCTTTACCAATACATTTTTTATTTTCACTAATTAATCCTTACTAACTAAATAGTATTTCTGTTTATTTCTTCTTCACAAACTTGTAAATGGATTAAAATAAATAGTTTTTTAAATATACTTCATTCTAAATAGTGAGCATTTGAAATAATTTACTCACCAAAGACAGATTTGAATATTGCAGTTCACTGACACAATTGTAACGCCACTAAGTCTAAATGAACTGATTTGATGACTTAGTATTTCCGTGAGATAAAAAAACAGAGATAAGGGGACGAGAAGCTACCAAATTATCTCAGAGGAAAGGATGTGACGCAGAAACTATGAACATCTTGTGATGTTGTACAGTGTGATGTAGAAACTATAAACATCTTGTGATGTTGTACAGTGTGATGTAGAAACTATGAACATCTTGTAATGTTGTAACCAACCAAAATAGCCTGAACGCTCTTAATATATTTGGATACAAATTCAGTAATGAGAGTGATGAACCTTTTTTCCTACAAAAATTTTGTCACAGAGAGACTCTTTCTGACACATGGCCGATAGAAAAATAAATTATTCATTGGTTTTGCATATGTTTGACATTCAGATTGCACAGTGCAATAATTGAGAAATGGGTAACTAAAGTTACACTTATTGTACTATTCTCCTGCATGTGTCTTCTGGAATTGTGTTTTTCTTTGTAATGTTTTATTGTACTCTCCTATTTGATTAAAAAAAAAGTACCTATGGAACATTGAAAAAGTCTAAAATCGGGGGGGAAATATGTTACCTCCCTTGGCTTATGACGAACTTGCACATCTATCTCACACAAACTGCTGATCATAGAAAATCCATAGGTGGTTACAGAGGTTTCCATTTTTTATAAAGTTTAGAGGGTTTCGAAGAACCGCAAAATTTAGTTGTCTTTTGATAGACAAGGTTTTGATACGATACCAATTCACAAAAGGTACGGGAATACTTGTTCAACTTCTACAGGTTCGGGTGGACACCAACCAAAATAGCCTGAACGCTCTTAATATATTTGGTTCCAAATTCAGTAATGAGAGTGATGAACCTTTTTTCCTACAAAATTTTGTCACAGAGAGACTCTTTCTGACACATGGCCGATAGAAAAATAAATTATTCATTGGTTTTGCATATGTTTGACATTCAGATTGCACAGTGCAATAATTGAGAAATGGGTAACTAAAGTTACACTTATTGTACTATTCTCCTGCATGTGTCTTCTGGAATTGTGTTTTTCTTTGTAATGTTTTATTGTACTCTCCTATTTGATTGAAAAAAAGTACCTATGGAACATTGAAAAAGTATAAAATCGGGGGGGAAATATGTTACCTCCCTTGGCTTATGACCAACTTGCACATCTATCTCACACAAACTGCTGATCATAGAAAATCCATAGGTGGTTACGGAGGTTTCCATTTTTTATAAAGTTTAGAGGGTCTCGAAGAACCGCAAAATTTAGTTGTCTTTTGATAGACAAGGTTTTGATACGATACCAATTCACAAAAGGTACGGGAATACTTGTTCAACTTCTACAGGTTCGGGTGGACACCAACCAAAATAGCCTGAACGCTCTTAATATATTTGGTTCCAAATTCAGTAATGAGAGTGATGAACCTTTTTTCCTACAAAATTTTGTCACAGAGAGACTCTTTCTGACACATGGCCGATAGAAAAATAAATTATTCATTGGTTTTGCATATGTTTGACATTCAGATTGCACAGTGCAATAATTGAGAAATGGGTAACTGAAGTTACACTTATTGTACTATTCTCCTGCATGTGTCTTCTGGAATTGTGTTTTTCCTTGTAATGTTTTATTGTACTCTCCTATTTGATTGAAAAAAAGTACCTATGGAACATTGAAAAAGTATAAAATCGGGGGGGAAATATGTTACCTCCCTTGGCTCATGACGAACTTGCACATCTATCTCACACAAACTGCTGATCATAGAAAATCCATAGGTGGTTACAGAGGTTTCCATTTTTTATAAAGTTTAGAGGGTCTCGAAGAACCGCAAAATTAAGTTGTCTTTTGATAGACAAGGTTTTGATACGATACCAAATCACAAAAGGTACGGGAATACTTGTTCAACTTCTACAGGTTCGGGTGGACACCAACCAAAATAGCCTGAACGCTCTTAATATATTTGGATACAAATTCAGTAATGAGAGTGATGAACCTTTTTTCCTACAAAAATTTTGTCACAGAGAGACTCTTTCTGACACATGGCCGATAGAAAAATAAATTATTCATTGGTTTTGCATATGTTTGACATTCAGATTGCACAGTGCAATAATTGAGAAATGGGTAACTAAAGTTACACTTATTGTACTATTCTCCTGCATGTGTCTTCTGGAATTGTGTTTTTCTTTGTAATGTTTTATTGTACTCTCCTATTTGATTAAAAAAAAAGTACCTATGGAACATTGAAAAAGTCTAAAATCGGGGGGGAAATATGTTACCTCCCTTGGCTTATGACGAACTTGCACATCTATCTCACACAAACTGCTGATCATAGAAAATCCATAGGTGGTTACAGAGGTTTCCATTTTTTATAAAGTTTAGAGGGTCTCGAAGAACCGCAAAATTTAGTTGACTTCTGATAGACAAGGTTTTGATACGATACCAATTCACAAAAGGTACGGTAATACTTGTTCAACTTCTACAGGTTCGGGTGGACACCAACCAAAATAGCCTGAACGCTCTTAATATATTTGGTTCCAAATTCAGTAATGAGAGTGATGAACCTTTTTTCCTACGAAATTTTGTCACAGAGAGACTCTTTCTGACACATGGCCGATAGAAAAATAAATTATTCATTGGTTTTGCATATGTTTGACATTCAGATTGCACAGTGCAATAATTGAGAAATGGGTAACTAAAGTTACACTTATTGTACTATTCTCCTGCATGTGTCTTCTGGAATTGTGTTTTTCTTTGTAATGTTTTATTGTACTCTCCTATTTGATTGAAAAAAAGTACCTATGGAACATTGAAAAAGTATAAAATCGGGGGGGAAATATGTTACCTCCCTTGGCTTATGACCAACTTGCACATCTATCTCACACAAACTGCTGATCATAGAAAATCCATAGGTGGTTACAGAGGTTTCCATTTTTTATAAAGTTTAGAGGGTCTCGAAGAACCGCAAAATTTAGTTGTCTTTTGATAGACAAGGTTTTGATACGATACCAATTCACAAAAGGTACGGGAATACTTGTTCAACTTCTACAGGTTCGGGTGGACACCAACCAAAATAGCCTGAACGCTCTTAATATATTTGGTTCCAAATTCAGTAATGAGAGTGATGAACCTTTTTTCCTACAAAATTTTGTCACAGAGAGACTCTTTCTGACACATGGCCGATAGAAAAATAAATTATTCATTGGTTTTGCATATGTTTGACATTCAGATTGCACAGTGCAATAATTGAGAAATGGGTAACTGAAGTTACACTTATTGTACTATTCTCCTGCATGTGTCTTCTGGAATTGTGTTTTTCCTTGTAATGTTTTATTGTACTCTCCTATTTGATTGAAAAAAAGTACCTATGGAACATTGAAAAAGTATAAAATCGGGGGGGAAATATGTTACCTCCCTTGGCTCATGACGAACTTGCACATCTATCTCACACAAACTGCTGATCATAGAAAATCCATAGGTGGTTACAGAGGTTTCCATTTTTTATAAAGTTTAGAGGGTCTCGAAGAACCGCAAAATTAAGTTGTCTTTTGATAGACAAGGTTTTGATACGATACCAAATCACAAAAGGTACGGGAATACTTGTTCAACTTCTACAGGTTCGGGTGGACACCAACCAAAATAGCCTGAACGCTCTTAATATATTTGGATACAAATTCAGTAATGAGAGTGATGAACCTTTTTTCCTACAAAAATTTTGTCACAGAGAGACTCTTTCTGACACATGGCCGATAGAAAAATAAATTATTCATTGGTTTTGCATATGTTTGACATTCAGATTGCACAGTGCAATAATTGAGAAATGGGTAACTAAAGTTACACTTATTGTACTATTCTCCTGCATGTGTCTTCTGGAATTGTGTTTTTCTTTGTAATGTTTTATTGTACTCTCCTATTTGATTGAAAAAAAGTACCTATGGAACATTGAAAAAGA
This sequence comes from Caprella mutica, assembly GCA_947561585.1. Lineage (NCBI taxonomy): Eukaryota > Metazoa > Arthropoda > Malacostraca > Amphipoda > Caprellidae > Caprella > Caprella mutica. The sequence continues at coordinate 49,695 of CANNZV010003640.1, forward strand.
ATAAAATCGGGTGGGAAATATGTTACCTCCCTTGGCTTATGACGAACTTGCACATCTATCTCACACAAACTGCTGATCATAGAAAATCCATAGGTGGTTACAGAGGTTTCCATTTTTTATAAAGTTTAGAGGGTCTCGAAGAACCGCAAAATTTAGTTGTCTTTTGATAGACAAGGTTTTGATACGATACCAATTCACAAAAGGTACGGGAATACTTGTTCAACTTCTACAGGTTCGGGTGGACACCAACCAAAATAGCCTGAACGCTCTTAATATATTTGGTTCCAAATTCAGTAATGAGAGTGATGAACCTTTTTTCCTACAAAATTTTGTCACAGAGAGACTCTTTCTGACACATGGCCGATAGAAAAATAAATTATTCATTGGTTTTGCATATGTTTGACATTCAGATTGCACAGTGCAATAATTGAGAAATGGGTAACTGAAGTTACACTTATTGTACTATTCTCCTGCATGTGTCTTCTGGAATTGTGTTTTTCCTTGTAATGTTTTATTGTACTCTCCTATTTGATTGAAAAAAAGTACCTATGGAACATTGAAAAAGTATAAAATCGGGGGGGAAATATGTTACCTCCCTTGGCTCATGACGAACTTGCACATCTATCTCACACAAACTGCTGATCATAGAAAATCCATAGGTGGTTACAGAGGTTTCCATTTTTTATAAAGTTTAGAGGGTCTCGAAGAACCGCAAAATTAAGTTGTCTTTTGATAGACAAGGTTTTGATACGATACCAAATCACAAAAGGTACGGGAATACTTGTTCAACTTCTACAGGTTCGGGTGGACACCAACCAAAATAGCCTGAACGCTCTTAATATATTTGGATACAAATTCAGTAATGAGAGTGATGAACCTTTTTTCCTACAAAAATTTTGTCACAGAGAGACTCTTTCTGACACATGGCCGATAGAAAAATAAATTATTCATTGGTTTTGCATATGTTTGACATTCAGATTGCACAGTGCAATGATTGAGAAATGGGTAACTAAAGTTACACTTATTGTACTATTCTCCTGCATGTGTCTTCTGGAATTGTGTTTTTCTTTGTAATGTTTTATTGTACTCTCCTATTTGATTAAAAAAAAAGTACCTATGGAACATTGAAAAAGTCTAAAATCGGGGGGGAAATATGTTACCTCCCTTGGCTTATGACGAACTTGCACATCTATCTCACACAAACTGCTGATCATAGAAAATCCATAGGTGGTTACAGAGGTTTCCATTTTTTATAAAGTTTAGAGGGTCTCGAAGAACCGCAAAATTTAGTTGACTTCTGATAGACAAGGTTTTGATACGATACCAATTCACAAAAGGTACGGTAATACTTGTTCAACTTCTACAGGTTCGGGTGGACACCAACCAAAATAGCCTGAACGCTCTTAATATATTTGGTTCCAAATTCAGTAATGAGAGTGATGAACCTTTTTTCCTACAAAATTTTGTCACAGAGAGACTCTTTCTGACACATGGCCGATAGAAAAATAAATTATTCATTGGTTTTGCATATGTTTGACATTCAGATTGCACAGTGCAATAATTGAGAAATGGGTAACTAAAGTTACACTTATTGTACTATTCTCCTGCATGTGTCTTCTGGAATTGTGTTTTTCTTTGTAATGTTTTATTGTACTCTCCTATTTGATTAAAAAAAAAGTACCTATGGAACATTGAAAAAGTCTAAAATCGGGGGGGAAATATGTTACCTCCCTTGGCTTATGACCAACTTGCACATCTATCTCACACAAACTGCTGATCATAGAAAATCCATAGGTGGTTACAGAGGTTTCCATTTTTTATAAAGTTTAGAGGGTCTCGAAGAACCGCAAAATTTAGTTGTCTTTTGATAGACAAGGTTTTGATACGATACCAATTCACAAAAGGTACGGGAATACTTGTTCAACTTCTACAGGTTCGGGCGTACACCAACCAAAATAGCCTGAACGCTCTTAATATATTTGGTTCCAAATTCAGTAATGAGAGTGATGAACCTTTTTTCCTACAAAATTTTGTCACAGAGAGACTCTTCCTGATACATGGTCGATAGAAAAATAAATTATTTATTGGTTTTGCATATGTTTGACATTCAGATTGCACAGTGCAATAATTGAGAAATGGGTAACTAAAGTTACACTTATTGTACTATTCTCCTGCATGTGTCTTCTGGAATTGTGTTTTTCTTTGTAATGTTTTATTGTACTCTCCTATTTGATTGAAAAAAAGTACCTATGGAACATTGAAAAAGTATAAAATCGGGGGGGGGGAATATGTTACCTCCCTTGGCTTATGACGAACTTGCACATCTATCTCACACAAACTGCTGATCATAGAAAATCCATAGGTGGTTACAGAGGTTTCCATTTTTTATAAAGTTTAGAGGGTCTCGAAGAACCGCAAAATTTAGTTGTCTTTTGATAGACAAGGTTTTGATACGATACCAATTCACAAAAGGTACGGGAATACTTGTTCAACTTCTACAGGTTCGGGTGGTCACCAACCAAAATAGCCTGAACGCTCTTAATATATTTGGATACAAATTCAGTAATGAGAGTGATGAACCTTTTTTCCTACAAAAATTTTGTCACAGAGTGACTCTTTCTGACACATGGCCGATAGAAAAATAAATTATTCATTGGTTTTGCATATGTTTGACATTCAGATTGCACAGTGCAATAATTGAGAAATGGGTAACTAAAGTTACACTTATTGTACTATTCTCCTGCATGTGTCTTCTGGAATTGTGTTTTTCTTTGTAATGTTTTATTGTACTCTCCTATTTGATTGAAAAAAAGTACCTATGGAACATTGAAGAAGTATAAAATCGGGGGGGAAATATGTTACCTCCCTTGGCTTATGACCAACTTGCACATCTATCTCACACAAACTGCTGATCATAGAAAATCCATAGGTGGTTACAGAGGTTTCCATTTTTTATAAAGTTTAGAGGGTCTCGAAGAACCGCAAAATTTAGTTGTCTTTTGATAGACAAGGTTTTGATACGATACCAATTCACAAAAGGTACGGGAATGCTTGTTCAACTTCTACAGGTTCGGGTGTACACCAACCAAAATAGCCTGAACGCTCTTAATATATTTGGTTCCAAATTCAGTAATGAGAGTGATGAACCTTTTTTCCTACAAAATTTTGTCACAGAGAGACTCTTTCTGATACATGGCCGATAGAAAAATAAATTATTCATTGGTTTTGCATATGTTTGACATTCAGATTGCACAGTGCAATAATTGAGAAATGGGTAACTAAAGTTACACTTATTGTACTATTCTCCTGCATGTGTCTTCTGGAATTGTGTTTTTCTTTGTAATGTTTTATTGTACTCTCCTATTTGATTGAAAAAAAGTACCTATGGAACATTGAAAAAGAATAAAATCGGGTGGGAAATATGTTACCTCCCTTGGCTTATGACGAACTTGCACATCTATCTCACACAAACTGCTGATCATAGAAAATCCATAGGTGGTTACAGAGGTTTCCATTTTTTATAAAGTTTAGAGGGTCTCGAAGAACCGCAAAATTTAGTTGACTTCTGATAGACAAGGTTTTGATACGATACCAATTCACAAAAGGTACGGTAATACTTGTTCAACTTCTACAGGTTCGGGTGGACACCAACCAAAATAGCCTGAACGCTCTTAATATATTTGGTTCCAAATTCAGTAATGAGAGTGATGAACCTTTTCTCCTACAAAATTTTGTCACAGAGAAACTCTTTCTGACACATGGCCGATAGAAAAATAAATTATTCATTGGTTTTGCATATGTTTGACATTCAGATTGCACAGTGCAATAATTGAGAAATGGGTAACTAAAGTTACACTTATTGTACTATTCTCCTGCATGTGTCTTCTGGAATTGTGTTTTTCTTTGTAATGTTTTATTGTACTCTCCTATTTGATTAAAAAAAAAGTACCTATGGAACATTGAAAAAGTATAAAATCGGGGGGGAAATATGTTACCTCCCTTGGCTTATGACGAACTTGCACATCTATCTCACACAAACTGCTGATCATAGAAAATCCATAGGTGGTTACAGAGGTTTCCATTTTTTATAAAGTTTAGAGGGTCTCGAAGAACCGCAAAATTTAGTTGTCTTTTGATAGACAAGGTTTTGATACGATACCAATTCACAAAAGGTACGGGAATACTTGTTCAACTTCTACAGGTTCGGGTGGACACCAACCAAAATAGCCTGAACGCTCTTAATATATTTGGTTCCAAATTCAGTAATGAGAGTGATGAACCTTTTTTCCTACAAAATTTTGTCACAGAGAGACTCTTTCTGACACATGGCCGATAGAAAAATAAATTATTCATTGGTTTTGCATATGTTTGACATTCAGATTGCACAGTGCAATAATTGAGAAATGGGTAACTAAAGTTACACTTATTGTACTATTCTCCTGCATGTGTCTTCTGGAATTGTGTTTTTCTTTGTAATGTTTTATTGTACTCTCCTATTTGATTGAAAAAAAGTACCTATGGAACATTGAAAAAGAATAAAATCGGGTGGGAAATATGTTACCTCCCTTGGCTTATGACGAACTTGCACATCTATCTCACACAAACTGCTGATCATAGAAAATCCATAGGTGGTTACAGAGGTTTCCATTTTTTATAAAGTTTAGAGGGTCTCGAAGAACCGCAAAATTGAGTTGTCTTTTGATAGACAAGGTTTTGATACGATACCAATTCACAAAAGGTACGGGAATACTTGTTCAACTTCTACAGGTTCGGGTGGACACCAACCAAAATAGCCTGAACGCTCTTAATATATTTGGTTCCAAATTCAGTAATGAGAGTGATGAACCTTTTTTCCTACAAAATTTTGTCACAGAGAGACTCTTTCTGACACATGGCCGATAGAAAAATAAATTATTCATTGGTTTTGCATATGTTTGACATTCAGATTGCACAGTGCAATAATTGAGAAATGGGTAACTGAAGTTACACTTATTGTACTATTCTCCTGCATGTGTCTTCTGGAATTGTGTTTTCCTTGTAATGTTTTATTGTACTCTCCTATTTGATTGAAAAAAAGTACCTATGGAACATTGAAAAAGTATAAAATCGGGGGGGAAATATGTTACCTCCCTTGGCTCATGACGAACTTGCACATCTATCTCACACAAACTGCTGATCATAGAAAATCCATAGGTGGTTACAGAGGTTTCCATTTTTTATAAAGTTTAGAGGGTCTCGAAGAACCGCAAAATTAAGTTGTCTTTTGATAGACAAGGTTTTGATACGATACCAAATCACAAAAGGTACGGGAATACTTGTTCAACTTCTACAGGTTCGGGTGGACACCAACCAAAATAGCCTGAACGCTCTTAATATATTTGGATACAAATTCAGTAATGAGAGTGATGAACCTTTTTTCCTACAAAAATTTTGTCACAGAGAGACTCTTTCTGACACATGGCCGATAGAAAAATAAATTATTCATTGGTTTTGCATATGTTTGACATTCAGATTGCACAGTGCAATAATTGAGAAATGGGTAACTAAAGTTACACTTATTGTACTATTCTCCTGCATGTGTCTTCTGGAATTGTGTTTTTCTTTGTAATGTTTTATTGTACTCTCCTATTTGATTAAAAAAAAAGTACCTATGGAACATTGAAAAAGTCTAAAATCGGGGGGGAAATATGTTACCTCCCTTGGCTTATGACCAACTTGCACATCTATCTCACACAAACTGCTGATCATAGAAAATCCATAGGTGGTTACAGAGGTTTCCATTTTTTATAAAGTTTAGAGGGTCTCGAAGAACCGCAAAATTTAGTTGTCTTTTGATAGACAAGGTTTTGATACGATACCAATTCACAAAAGGTACGGGAATGCTTGTTCAACTTCTACAGGTTCGGGTGTACACCAACCAAAATAGCCTGAACGCTCTTAATATATTTGGTTCCAAATTCAGTAATGAGAGTGATGAACCTTTTTTCCTACAAAATTTTGTCACAGAGAGACTCTTTCTGATACATGGCCGATAGAAAAATAAATTATTCATTGGTTTTGCATATGTTTGACATTCAGATTGCACAGTGCAATAATTGAGAAATGGGTAACTAAAGTTACACTTATTGTACTATTCTCCTGCATGTGTCTTCTGGAATTGTGTTTTTCTTTGTAATGTTTTATTGTACTCTCCTATTTGATTGAAAAAAAGTACCTATGGAACATTGAAAAAGAATAAAATCGGGTGGGAAATATGTTACCTCCCTTGGCTTATGACGAACTTGCACATCTATCTCACACAAACTGCTGATCATAGAAAATCCATAGGTGGTTACAGAGGTTTCCATTTTTTATAAAGTTTAGAGGGTCTCGAAGAACCGCAAAATTTAGTTGACTTCTGATAGACAAGGTTTTGATACGATACCAATTCACAAAAGGTACGGTAATACTTGTTCAACTTCTACAGGTTCGGGTGGACACCAACCAAAATAGCCTGAACGCTCTTAATATATTTGGTTCCAAATTCAGTAATGAGAGTGATGAACCTTTTCTCCTACAAAATTTTGTCACAGAGAAACTCTTTCTGACACATGGCCGATAGAAAAATAAATTATTCATTGGTTTTGCATATGTTTGACATTCAGATTGCACAGTGCAATAATTGAGAAATGGGTAACTAAAGTTACACTTATTGTACTATTCTCCTGCATGTGTCTTCTGGAATTGTGTTTTTCTTTGTAATGTTTTATTGTACTCTCCTATTTGATTAAAAAAAAAGTACCTATGGAACATTGAAAAAGTATAAAATCGGGGGGGAAATATGTTACCTCCCTTGGCTTATGACGAACTTGCACATCTATCTCACACAAACTGCTGATCATAGAAAATCCATAGGTGGTTACAGAGGTTTCCATTTTTTATAAAGTTTAGAGGGTCTCGAAGAACCGCAAAATTTAGTTGTCTTTTGATAGACAAGGTTTTGATACGATACCAATTCACAAAAGGTACGGGAATACTTGTTCAACTTCTACAGGTTCGGGTGGACACCAACCAAAATAGCCTGAACGCTCTTAATATATTTGGTTCCAAATTCAGTAATGAGAGTGATGAACCTTTTTTCCTACAAAATTTTGTCACAGAGAGACTCTTTCTGACACATGGCCGATAGAAAAATAAATTATTCATTGGTTTTGCATATGTTTGACATTCAGATTGCACAGTGCAATAATTGAGAAATGGGTAACTAAAGTTACACTTATTGTACTATTCTCCTGCATGTGTCTTCTGGAATTGTGTTTTTCTTTGTAATGTTTTATTGTACTCTCCTATTTGATTGAAAAAAAGTACCTATGGAACATTGAAAAAGAATAAAATCGGGTGGGAAATATGTTACCTCCCTTGGCTTATGACGAACTTGCACATCTATCTCACACAAACTGCTGATCATAGAAAATCCATAGGTGGTTACAGAGGTTTCCATTTTTTATAAAGTTTAGAGGGTCTCGAAGAACCGCAAAATTGAGTTGTCTTTTGATAGACAAGGTTTTGATACGATACCAATTCACAAAAGGTACGGGAATACTTGTTCAACTTCTACAGGTTCGGGTGGACACCAACCAAAATAGCCTGAACGCTCTTAATATATTTGGTTCCAAATTCAGTAATGAGAGTGATGAACCTTTTTTCCTACAAAATTTTGTCACAGAGAGACTCTTTCTGACACATGGCCGATAGAAAAATAAATTATTCATTGGTTTTGCATATGTTTGACATTCAGATTGCACAGTGCAATAATTGAGAAATGGGTAACTGAAGTTACACTTATTGTACTATTCTCCTGCATGTGTCTTCTGGAATTGTGTTTTCCTTGTAATGTTTTATTGTACTCTCCTATTTGATTGAAAAAAAGTACCTATGGAACATTGAAAAAGTATAAAATCGGGGGGGAAATATGTTACCTCCCTTGGCTCATGACGAACTTGCACATCTATCTCACACAAACTGCTGATCATAGAAAATCCATAGGTGGTTACAGAGGTTTCCATTTTTTATAAAGTTTAGAGGGTCTCGAAGAACCGCAAAATTAAGTTGTCTTTTGATAGACAAGGTTTTGATACGATACCAAATCACAAAAGGTACGGGAATACTTGTTCAACTTCTACAGGTTCGGGTGGACACCAACCAAAATAGCCTG
>CANNZV010003641.1:0-57880 GCA_947561585.1 Caprella mutica
CCATAGAATCCGTAAATCAAAACATTTTTTTTGTAGAAACTAATAGTTTTTGAGATATGAGGGTTTAAAGTTATTTCTTTCTTATGTATTACTGAAGGATTGGAAACTTTGAATAAACTCCTGTTTTCACGCTTTTTGGTCAGAAATAGCCGTAATGTAGACTGTTGTATCCGCTATTATGTTGTATTGCACACTTCATGATTGTTTAATGACCTAGCAGGGGTGTACGGGGGGCGGCATGCCCCCCATTTCACATATATCCGCATTGAAGTAATAAATTGAAAATATCAGGGAAACTGGAAATATATTCGACATATGTATTTCGGGGGCGTGTCGCCCCCCCCACCCCCCCCGAGCCCCTTTGCCAGTTCATCAATCAATCATGAAGTATGCAGTACTACAAACTAGCGGACTGTTGGAGATTTTCCCTTAATATAAACTTATGTGCGAGCCGCTTGCAGTTAATTTCTAAATGGATGGACAAACTCAAGTAATATAAATCTAACGTAAATCTTAAAGTTGATTGAGTCGCCCTGAAACCAATAGATCGCTGCAAGCGCTCTGTTCTCTAACTCTAAACTATATACTGCTGTCAGTTTTATCTCCTGACCAGGTGACTTCACATACAAAATTCAGATGTCGCCTGGTTTGTTGGATGCTGCTACTTGAAAACCAATTACCACCAGTAGCGGCACTTATGACATGGCTCCTATTTAGCATAACCTTTGCAACTGATCAGAAATATTAAAACAACTGGATCACCCAACTACCCACATCATTTTCAATCAATGAGACTCTTATCTGCAATTTGATGCAGTAGTGACCTCCAAATGATTGCTGGGCAAAAGCGATACAGCTTAATTACGAAGGCAGTGATTATTACCATGGTTCCCTAAAAGAGAGAGGATGGGAAGCAGTGGAGACTAGACGGTAGACAGCAACACATCATCGGATTTCCCACAGTATACTAGACACAGAGGGTAAGCTTGCTTTTCGCGTTCTATTTGCGTAGGGGTGCACTTAGTAATTCGTTTTGCTCCTCTAAAAATAATTTTCAATAATTTAAGTCTGCCAACCTAACCCTATAAAATTACTTTAAAATTCAATAATGAAAATTTGATTAATTTAAACTTTACCCATTTAGAAATTAACGTTGCGGAATATCTTAAATTAAAATTGCTAAATTAAAATTGCTAAATTAAAATTGCTAAATTAAAATTGCTAAATTAAAATTGCTAAATTAAAATTGCTAAATTAAAATTGCTAAATTAAAATTGCTAAATTAAAATTGCCATTAAACTTAAGTATTTATTTAACTCTATAAAATTGCATAGTATATTACGAATGCTAATTTTATGACTTTCCGCAGCAACTGTTCCGAATTGGCTTCCTAGTTCCAGACACCCTACTGGACTTCTTCACGGTGCCACAGTTTTACCAGTCCTATCTCCAACGAAATACATTGAATATTGACTAATTTAATTGTTTAATTTACCGTGCGATAAGGTCGCCTAGTATTTTGGAATACGGACACTACAAACTACATTATGGTTTCATGTAAAAAAATCTATATTGTAGGGTTAAGTAATTTCAATGAAAACACGGGCTGTTTCAAAGATCTCAATTCTTCAGTAATACATAGGATATAAATAACTTTATACCCTCATAACTCAAAAACTATTAGTTTCTGCAAGAAACTGTTTTGATTTTCGGATTCTATGGACAAAATTTTCTAAATAAATCTGGTGGGGGTCGTCAAATGGGAAAGATCCATGGTAGCTACCTTGGCTTATTCTCTATAGCTACTTTCTAGAAAACAGAATTGTAAAAAAATATTAATTTTTCATGTCAAATTTGATGAAATATTTATATAATAACCAATATTACTAGAGAACCAAATTTAGTAAATTATGAGCAAACATTAGGATTTTCGTACGGACTTGTAATGTTTTCTGATGGTGACCCTGAAATTGCTAATTCTCCTTCAATAATTAATTGATTTGTTTGAAAGAAGCTTCAATTGGTAACCTGGTGCATTCACTACCATTTCTAGAAATAATAATTTTTGAAATTAATATATAATGGTCAAATTAAAATTTTGTATGGACTTGTAATCTTTTCTGATGGTACCACTAATTTCTTCAGAATCTCATTCAATAATGAATCGATTTGTTTGGAAACGCTTTTTGAATGGTAATCTGGAGGATTCACTAGCTACAATTTTTAGAATTCCGAATAGGAAAATTTAATTTCTAATTGTCAAAAATTAGTTTTGTATGGACTTGTGTAATCTTCTTCTCTGAAAATCTGATGGAATAATGAATCTTATTTGCTTAAAAAAATCTAGCTGTTATTTCATATGATCTCTACATAGGGTATGGAACCAAATTACAAATTATTATGATAAATTTGCCACTGTCGCAGCTCCCCGGGGAGAATCATCCGGTATCTGAACAATATATATATATAAATCCCCATGTTTTCGTTTTAATTCTTTGATTCCAATATATAGAATAGCTACTGAAATTATATATTATTTTTAATTTATTATTTGCAGATTGAAACTCTTGTTAACAAATGACAGAAATGAGCATGAAGTCACGGTGAACTCGGGACCTTCTTCAGAGGACATGGCATGGAATTGAATTATCTTTGCTCTGTTATAAATCACAAAAAATAACCTTTTCCTGTATTTTGAAATGCTATCTGTTAAATTGAAATCTACAATATTGGTACAGCTATAGTTAACAATTCTGTGTTCGAAATAGATGCAATATAAAATTAAATAAATATATTTTGATACCGGGAACTCGTTAGGATTTTTTTATAATTGAAAAAGCCATTGAAGTAAAAGTTAGTTTTCTATCAATTCTTCATGATATTCCATTTTAATTCGTCGAGAGTTTCACGGTGATAATGCTGTTTTATTCTGCGAGTTTTCGCATTGTCCAGTTCGTATAAATTTAATTTAATAAGCTACATTTTGTTTGTGTATAGATTTTTTTTATCCATTCTCCCCTAATATGCCAATAGTGTATTAGCTTTAGTTTCAAACTAGCTGCCTAGATAGCAGTACCTACTAGACCAAGAAGTTTTTCGATGAAGTGGCAAAGTGCCGGTATAGTACCTTTCAATAATTTTTACTTTAAATTAAACATATGCAGAAGAGTGAATAATTTCCTCGTGTAACAATGCAATGAATATAAATTTAATAAGCGTCTTTATATTTTAATCTAAAGTACATTGAATTAGTTAATTTGAAAGGATGAAAGTTACTCGTTCATGGAATAATAGTATTAAAATTACTGTTTTATGCTATAGGAAATTTAAAGTTAGATCTATTCTTACAGAAGATTAGAACAAGTGTCTATGATTATGAATAGAGTTGTGACAATATTCTTTTTGCTTAAAGAATTATTCTTTATGCTTTTAGCAATAAAGCATATTTTTTGAAATAAAGAATATTCTCAATATAAGCTTTTTAGTTAATCAAATAGTCCAAGTGACTGCAAATGAAATACAAACTAATTTTTATGGTTTGAATGCATGATTCAATAAGTTTCAAGTTTAAAAGACTAGGTGTGGAAATTACCTAATTGAATCATAGGAATGTATATTATTTAATATTTTTTTATTTCAATCAATAAATAAAACGAGTAATAACACAGAAAAATGTAACTGTCGGACCAATGGCACGTCCCCATTGTAAACGGTGCTAGGACGTTTCGTTACTATAGGACGATTCGGTACCTGATTTTTGTTCCCAGACGAACCTTATTTTTTAAATTCGAAAGGAGTTAAGACTACAAATTATAGCAGATAACAGACGTAGAATTATTTTCGAAAATTTAAAACGAGCTATATTCATCAAATGTAATAAATGCTTTCTTTATTGTTCAAGTTATTGTCTAAAACTGTTCACTATTTATTATTTTGGTTACCTCATACAGAATAAACAGTCTCAATTTGACATTGTTTCCTACCCTGCCTTCTTTATAAATATACCATCAATGAAAACTCTCAATTACAATTAGCCTTATTTCAAAGAAATTAGAGCATATAAAGCTAACCTGAACGCATATCATTGAGCATATAAAGCTAACCTGAACGCCTATCATTGGGCATAATAAGCTAACATGAACGCATATTTTGAGCATGAAAGGCATATTTTAAGCTTAAGAATATTTTAAGGCATAAAAAGCATATATATGAAGCATAAAAGCATATTTAACAAGCTTAAAGCATATTTCAAAAAGAATATTGTCACAACCCTAATTATGAATTAGTGAATTTTGATTTGCCTTCTCAATTGATTGCATTTTAATTATATTTTATATATTTAATTTAAATTCATTGTTACTCTTTTGCTTACAAATTGACATCGTTATCTATAAGGTGGAGTGCTTCAATATGAACTGATTTTATTACATTATATTTCTTTCAACACATTTGTCATATAACTTTTATACAAAACTCTGAAAGTGAAATCCATTTCTAAATAATGTTTATTGGAGTATAATTTAGTTCAAAACACATTAATACTACATGATATTGTGTGAATTAAGTAATACTATTCATATAATTGAACGACAATTAATTTACATAGTTTAAACATTATTAATTTAGCTTTCATTCTTCAATAAGAATAATTCGATTGAATTTTATATCAAGTTGAATCGTCGAAATTATGCTTTACGGAGCGTGAGATATGGTGAACTACCCGCCACCGCATCTCTAATTGTACTGAAGGTGGAGTTACAGTCAGAGTGTACAGTAGCTCCGCCCCTTAGGGGTAGGGAGGGATAAGAGACGGCGCTGATTGGCTTTTACTTTAGGGATATTTACGTTAGCATCATTTGCCATATGTCATCTGGCCTAGTTCACGTTTACGCATGTCTCGTCAAGTGATAATCACCCCTCCGCCCCTTAGGGGTAGGGAGGGATAAGAGACGGCGCTGATTGGCTTTTACTTTAGGGATATTTACGTTAGCATCATTTGCCATATGTCATCTGGCCTAGTTCACGTTTACGCATGTCTCATCAAGTGATAATCACCCTTATGGTAGTCCAGTAGACGTTCGTACGGTTTGAGCAAATTTCTTTTGATACAGGCACTTTTTATTTTAAATTTCTTTGTTTAGATCTAGTTTTTATTAGAATGTAATGTTGTAGGTACGCTTATTTAATTCCTGTATTAATAAGTCTAATTTATTTTATGAATGTTAGATCTCAAGACGACTTTTTATAAAATTAATAGGTTTAGTTCCGGTTGTTGATAAATTTGGTTACCTGAGTAGCATTATTTTTGAGGATGTTTATGAAGATACTCTTTACGTAAAGTTCGAACTTTGAAAGATCAGTTACTTTATAATTGGAATAACTCAGTACGGTTTCTCTTGATATCTTATACCACAGTTCGATTTCTAATAGATTCTTTAGTACTAAATAACTATTATGTTGGTCTCATTTACGTAAGTAAATTTTAATTAAAATTTATGGTCTAGATACGATTTGCAATATAAATATTTTTATTATTACCGTTTATTTAGAAAGAAGACTACCTTGGTACTATTTCTTATACAACTTCTTTTTATAGAATTATTTTTATTGTATTTCATAGTATCAAGTACGACTTACTATAAATTTCTTATGCCTATATATTGTTTGAGGTGAGCCTATTTACTTCTATCCTATTTTTTCAAAAACGCTTAGTTTGAATTCACTTTTACTATGATAATGTATATTCTATTACCATTTACTTTAAATTGTTTGACCTCAGTCCGGTTTCTCTTCTTCAAGTAGGCGCTTTGTACGGATTTCTTTAGAACCGTTATTATGTAGGACGATTTGAGATAAGTGATTCGGTGTTAGTCTTGTTTATCTGAGGAAGCGTTCCCTGTTTGAAATTGACTTACTATTAAAAAAGTCTAGATTTGAAACAGCTTTGTTTTTAATGTTTTCTAACGTTAAACATTTCACAGTAAAAATAAAAACTTGAGATTACACCTTCGATTTATTGTAAGTTCCATTCAAACCACCAAAGTACAATTACATTAAAAACATAACTATATACAGATTAACTTTAATATAAAATTCCGTAATTAACATTTAACATGTAATATACACACTATATTGAATAATTTCTGGGATATAAAATGCATATTTCCAGTATGCATTTTGGTTCAGCATATATGCACATTGACTTTTTGCATATTATATGCAGAAGTAGGCATATTATAGTATACTGCATATCGCGTCAAAAATTATGCATATTTTATGCTACATACTGTCACATCCCTAATAATTATGTACGAGAAACAGGTAGAATGTTAGTTGATAGAATTAAAGGACACAAATCTAGTGTAATTAATTAAGAGGATAGAATAGTCCTAGATATTGTAACAATATCAGCAAACTTTTCATATGAGGAAATTAGAATCATATTATATGCATGGGTATAGATAACACTCTAATGCACTATAGATAAATAGAGCATTAGACGTCCCTAAGAAAATAGTTCTAATAATTAATAAGATAGTTAAATTTGAAATCGAAATGTATAAAAAAAATAGAAGTTAAGATAGGTTTCATGATTACAAGTGGGTAAATTATAAGTCGCAAGTATTTCAATAAATGTTACCCCTGAAGAGGGAAACCACGAAGCTTGAGAAATTTAAAAACTACTAACTGTTGAGTTTTTCACTCTAAATACGAGAGAGTAAAGAAAATAGATAACATTATGAGAATGTGTTTCAAGCATTTTAATGAATTTATAATTTATTTTCTCACCATAAAGAGATGCAATAGTCATATAATTATTTATCATTACCTACTTATGAACGAAAAAATGTTAAGAGTGAATTTTAATTTTTCATCTTCATTTTTCTAATTCCCACTCAAAAAAATCAATGAAAATAGAAAAATGAAAGTATCCATTTGTTTAATTATTTTTGGGTCCTCTATCTCTATTCATTAGAACTAACTGATTATCACATTCAGTTCCATATATTCCTTATAATAAGTAATGGAAGTTACTCCTATGATTTTCTGCTTTCCATGCAAATAAAAAATCAAATAATCTGACAGGTGAGGTGTAAATCAGTTTGTACACATATACTATGCATTCACGTACTGATTTCTCTTCCAGTTCTTGTAGAAATATGTAATAAAAACTAAAAGAAATAGAGAAAAGTATCGTAGAGGAGGAGATACAAGCAAATTTAAGTGGGTCAATTCCTCTACGATGTAGTTTAATGTATAATGTACTGATAAAAATCATTCTGTTTAATCAAAGTTTTTTAGATTGAAAGCAAAGAAATACAACAATACAAGAAAAACTTCTTCACTGACGAGGTAAAGTTTGCAACGAAAAATACTATCCCTACTTATTTCTATGATAAATTTTCACAAAATTGTCAATTAATTTGCCTGAGAGTTGCGACGCTTTTATTGAGGCAAATCTCGACTAAATTTATTCAAGGGAAGGCTCTGGCTTTTATTTCTAATTAGAGGCTTGCTTCTAATCCCACAAAAGCCCATAGATCCTCTCTTTGGGCTTATTGAAACAAGTTGTCTGCTTTTTCTAGTAGTTAAGCTATAGAAAAGGAGAATATATGGATAATCTATAACAATTCCTTGTGTGACTCGTGAGTAAATCAAATTTGTGATAAAAATTAAACATGCCAATATGTATATTCTAAAATATATTATTTAGAAATATTTTCATTCAGTCAGAAATAAATATTTTCTAACTAAATAACCAAGAAAATAAAGTTTAAGATCACAGTCTAGTTCCTGTTTAGCTATTCATGGAATTGTAGCTTAGGCGGAGTAATTAAGAACCTATTGGGTGGGACTCTGGGGTGACGGTTGCCATGGTAATGCAGAGGTGTCAAGAGAGGTTACCATAAGGTAATTCTTGGCGCTTAATTTGTTATATGCTGCGCTCTCAAAAATTAGTCCAAGTTTTTTCTTACACATTGACAAACATATAATTAACTCCATTTGGTTTGGAAATCAGAACTGATATTTTTTATTCCTTATTTATTCAATATTTTTCTTCGTTAGTTCCAATTGATATCCGTGAATTAGGTAGAGTCATTGCCTTCTCGGGGGCGGGTTATGGTGAGGCCAGTTAAAATATTAGGAGGGGATATTATTTATATTGCACTTGAATCATTTTCAATAGATTATTAAAAAAAAATTAGTATTAAAATGCATTGTCACAATTATAATAAAATCATATCCCATGCATATTTCCATTTTGTTTTAAATATATGAATTAAATTATACACACAGGAACATTAAAAAAAATTCAATAATGAAGATTTTTTTGTATAAAGGTAAAAAAATGCACACAATGTTTTTAATTTTTTTCTTTTTTGTTATAATGCTCGGTTTTGTGTGCAGTGCTGTATATTTTAAAAATATTTAATAGGAAAGATAAATTATCATAGTATCATTCAAAAAAATGTTTACATGTATTGGACTACCTTGTATACAAAATATAGTGCATATACAGGGTGGACCAGAAAAAGTAAACCCGACTTTAACTGATAATAACTTTGGAACTAATTAAGATGTTTTAATTCTGTTTGTGCAAGTTACATTTTTACCCTTGTTTTCAACGCAACGCTGGGATAAGAAAAAATATTATAAAAAATTCACCGCAATTAGCTATAGTGATAAAAATACACTTTTGTGAACATAATGCAACAAACAGAAGTAAAATATCTTAATTAGTTCCAAAGTTATAAGCAGTTAAATTCGGGATTACTTTTTTGTGGTCCCCCCTGTACAGTGTACATTGATTAGTCTAGTCTAGAGCAAAAAATTAATTTTGGCATCAGAAGTAGCCGTCAGGATCTAAAGTTTTAATTTTGTCTAAAATCATGTTTCCTTGAACATTAATTAACTGATTAATTTACAATTGTTTCAAGTAAATGAAGATTATTTTGAAGTAAATAATAAGTAACTTTAAATACACTAGATATATTATATAGTTAATCAAAGAGAGCATGAACAACCGAATGAATTTACATTTTAGTGAATAATCACTTTTATCCTTTCTACCGAACATATCTGTCTCTAAAACCTCCCAGAAACTTAACACTCTAATCATGTTTTCGCCCAAAGTTCGCGAGAAGGTTCATTGAAAAATAGGGCCACTTTAATATTAAACTTTGAATTACCAACTATATGGCACTCTGTTTAATTATTAGAACTGAGTACGATAGATATTATTCATATTTTATCGAAGAATATCTTAATAAAAAATGCTTTGTTGAGGATGTCCAATGAGAGATTTGAATTTAAAATATACGCGTTTTAAATTTTTGTTTCGATAGATTATTTTTATCGATCGCCAATTATATTTTTACAATTAGTTAAAATAAATGATTTTCAAACACAGTTTTTGAGCTATGAGACTAAATTTTTTAACAAGAACAATACAAGTTAATAAGACTGAATGAATTAACAATAAAAATGATGACACATTCCTAGATGAAACGAGTGAGAAATAAGAAGGCAATTTGCATACATTTCAAAGTGAATTAATTACGAGGCTTATATAATATATTCAGCCTAAAGAACAAAAAGTGTCCACGTCTCATGTTTTTTTGAAACTTTGAAGTCTAATGAATTTGTTGCCTGCGTTCACCTTATTAGAAAATTAACTTTGAAATGAACTCAAGAGTTGGAGAAAATAATTGTTCTTCATTATATTCTTTATCTAGAATAGTTCATTAATTTGTATTTATTATTTACATCTTATATAATAAATAATACTTCAGCCATTATGAGGATTGAAGTAATAATAAGCAGTATTAGGATATTATTCATCTTGTGTCACTTCCAAAACGTTTCATCAAACTCCTTTTTCTTCTCCAAAGTTTCTGTCAATATCAACATATTGGCGAGACATTGAGCCATGTTATGAGGCCTGGCCTGTCACAGGATTATACGGGCAAAGAGATAACGAATGACGTGTTGATGATGTTATTTATATCCTGTAATAAGAAGAGATTTTTGGGGGAATGGTTGTCTCCATAGGGAAATCATACCCACGCAGAAAGTTGTAGTGGAATAAGAGAAAGCCACCCTTTATCTTCTATGGCCCCCTTTCCTTTTATCGAGGTAGTGCCGGAAGGAATTTATCTTCTTATAATATATTTGTAAATTATGAAAATTGGGAGCAATTAAAGATAACGGACCAGAAATGAATCAAGTAAAGATAACGGACCAGAAATGAACCAAGTAAAGATAACGGACCAGAAATGAATCAAGTAAAGATAACGGACCAGAAATGAAGCAAGTAAAGATAACGGACCAGAAATGAACCAAGTAAAGATAACGAACGGACCAGAAATGAATCAAGTAAAGATAACGGACCAGAAATGAACCAAGTAAAGATAACGGACCAGAAATGAATCAAGTAAAGATAACGGACCAGAAATGAAGCTGGTAAAGGTAACGCACCAGAAATTATACTAGTAAAGACAAACGGACCAGAAATAAGGTAATTGAAAGAATTGATGAGAAAACCAACAGAGGTTCCATTAGTTACCTTCTTGTTATTCGCTTAACTGAAAAAATATTCAACAAAATTGTCTGAAATTTAGTGAAACGATTGACCAATAACCAGTGACCTGCTTGTAGAATTTTGGGACCGACCCGCTCAAAGGTCAAGGTCATGGTCATATATAACTCAAAAAGTATTGAACAATATTGCATGAAACTTAGTGGAACGATTGGTTACTATAGAGGAACCATTTTGTTAGATTTTGGGAGCGACCGGGTCTAAGTTCAAGACCATTAATAACTCAATAGCTCAAAAATTATTCGAACAAATTGTCTGAAATTTGATGGGACGATTGGACATTGTCCAGGAACCTTCTGGTAGAATTTTGGGAGCAATCCGGTCGAAGGTCAAGGTCAAGGTCATTCATATAAATCAATAACTCAAAAATTATTGAACCATATTGCATGAAACTTGGTCGGACGATTGATCATTATCCAGTTACCAGTTTATTAGATTTTGGGAGTGAGCAGGTCAAAATGGCGGCGAAGGCATGTGCTCTACCGAGTGCACGTAATCTAGTTGTAATATAAATTCCCTTTAGTTTTTAAGAAATACAACCTTATAATTCGATAATGCTGATGATTCACTATTAATGTATTTATCGAGTGAAGTTCTTCGCAGTAATATGAATGATACATTTTAGGGTAGTGAAGATCAATTAATTAATTAAGAAATGGGAAAAAGTTCTGCTTAAATCCTTTAATATTGTATTTATCATTCCAAACTATTATTCTAATTCCAATTATTGTTCACATATTAAGAATTTAACCAAGTAAAAATGACGGACCAGAATTTAACCAAGTAAAGATGACGGACCAGAATTTAACCAAGTAAAGATGACGGACCAGAATTTATCCAACTATTGAAACACCTAATAAAATAATTAGTCTAGAACTAATTGAAAGGAAAAATTAGATAAATAATTTAGTTTTTATTTAATATATACATAATAAAATTTCCGATTTGACAATAAGTCCTCAGTATGGAATTAGGTTGGTTTGTCCTGGCCATGTGCAGGAGAGTAGTCTTAGAGACTGCCGGTAATAGCACGTGGTACACTAAGGTAACTGTTGAGAAAAAATTATTTTAAGTATTCATCTATCACAACAAAAAATTAATTGATGAAAAGCTGCTAGTTTTAATTCATAACACTGTGGAATTTTAAAGAAAGGTAAGTATTCAAAGGTAAGCAAGTATTCAAAGGTAAGCAAGTATTCAAAGGTAAGCAAGTATTCAAAGGTAAGCAAGTATTCAAAGGTAAGCAAGTATTCAAAGGTAAGCAAGTATTCAAAGGTAAGCAAGTATTCAAAGGTAAGCAAGTATTCAAAGGTAAGCAAGTATTCAAAGGTAAGCAAGTATTCAAAGGTAAGCAAGTATTCAAAGGTAAGCAAGTATTCAAAGGTAAGCAAGTATTCAAAGGTGAGTAAGTATTCAAAGGTAAGCAAGTATTCAAAGGTAAGCAAGTATTCAAAGGTAAGCAAGTATTCAAAGGTAAGCAAGTATTCAAAGGTGAGTAAGTATTCAAAGGTAAGCAAGTATTCAAAGGTAAACAAGTATTCAAAGGTAAGCAAGTATTCAAAGGTAAACAAGTATTCAAAGGTAAGCAAGTATTCAAAGGTAAGCAAGTATTCAAAGGTGAGTAAGTATTCAAAGGTAAGCAAGTATTCAAAGGTAAGGAAGTATTCAAAGGTAAACAAGTATTCAAAGGTAAGCAAGTATTCAAAGGTAAGCAAGTATTCAAAGGTAAGCAAGTATTCAAAGGTAAGCAAGTATTCAAAGGTAAGCCAGTATTCAAAGGTAAGCAAGTATTCAAAGGTAAGCAAGTATTCAAAGGTAAGCAAGTATTCAAAGGTAAGCAAGTATTCAAAGGTAAGCAAGTATTCAAAGGTAAGCAAGTATTCAAAGGTAAGCAAGTATTCAAAGGTAAGCAAGTATTCAAAGGTAAGCAAGTATTCAAAGGTAAGCAAGTATTCAAAGGTAAGCAAGTATTCAAAGGTAAGCAAGTATTCAAAGGTAAGCAAGTATTCAAAGGTGAGTAAGTATTCAAAGGTAAGCAAGTATTCAAAGGTAAGCAAGTATTCAAAGGTAAGCAAGTATTCAAAGGTAAGCAAGTATTCAAAGGTAAGCAAGTATTCAAAGGTAAGCAAGTATTCAAAGGTGAGCAAGTATTCAAAGGTAAGCAAGTATTCAAAGGTAAGCAAGTATTCAAAGGTGAGTAAGTATTCAAAGGTAAGCAAGTATTCAAAGGTAAACAAGTATTCAAAGGTAAGCAAGTATTCAAAGGTAAACAAGTATTCAAAGGTAAGCAAGTATTCAAAGGTGAGTAAGTATTCAAAGGTAAGCAAGTATTCAAAGGTGAGTAAGTATTCAAAGGTAAGCAAGTATTCAAAGGTAAACAAGTATTCAAAGGTAAGCAAGTATTCAAAGGTAAGCAAGTATTCAAAGGTAAACAAGTATTCAAAGGTAAGCAAGTATTCAAAGGTAAGCAAGTATTCAAAGGTAAGCAAGTATTCAAAGGTGAGTAAGTATTCAAAGGTGAGTAAGTATTCAAAGGTAAGCAAGTATTCAAAGGTAAGCAAGTATTCAAAGGTGAGTAAGTATTCAAAGGTAAGCAAGTATTCAAAGGTAAACAAGTATTCAAAGGTAAGCAAGTATTCAAAGGTAAGCAAGTATTCAAAGGTAAACAAGTATTCAAAGGTAAGCAAGTATTCAAAGGTAAGCAAGTATTCAAAGGTAAGCAAGTATTCAAAGGTGAGTAAGTATTCAAAGGTGAGTAAGTATTCAAAGGTAAGCAAGTATTCAAAGGTAAGCAAGTATTCAAAGGTAAGCAAGTATTCAAAGGTAAGCAAGTATTCAAAGGTAAGCAAGTATTCAAAGGTAAGCAAGTATTCAAAGGTAAGCAAGTATTCAAAGGTAAGTAAGTTTTTTAAAGGTAAGTAAGTTTTTTAAAGGTAAGTAATTAAAAGCAATTACCTAAAGAAATGAGGAAGGTACCACCACGATGAGAATGAATCGGTAAAGACAGGAACGTCGGCCAGTAGCGATAGCTAGGTAGCCTGACGCTCTCCGCACAATATGCTGAATAATCCTTAAATAAATAATTAATGTTTTTTAAAAATATAAATACTATGGCATGTAACGTTAATAATGATAGATTAAAAATTTGAGGACTATAAATAAAATCGGGTCTAGGTAATTTTATAGGGAACACTATTTTCACTTTGCATGAGTCAAAATAAGACTATTTGCCATAGGATGTTTTCCCTCTGCGAAAACTATTCAGTGGCCACTGATCCAGCTCCCCTCCATCAGCCAGGACTCTCACCGTTGACTTTACTCTGACATGATTGGTGTGGCTTGGCGGTGATTTAAAGTCTAATAATGATTGTATTGATAGCTGGGAAGAGACCCAAGAAAGCCACCGGAGGGAGACCACCGGTGCAAATCGCAAACAAAAATTTTCCCTGCCTCCCAGAAGGGAGGCTCAATTTGCTCCGTTTTTTCGGTGACCGCCCATGTACTCCCGGTCACATGGGCAGCAACTCGTCTTCTCCTTGCAGGAGATGTTAAGTCAAACCCGGGTCCCCAAGTTTGGACGTGTAGCGTATGCACAAAGAAAATAACAAAGAGACAAGTATCACTGCGATGCAACACACACACACACAACACTGGTATTAACAATAGAAAGATTGTTAATACGCTGAACTTGAATTTTTACTTAATCTTTCAATTTCTATAATTTGATAATCATTTAATCAGACATAATCTTTTTAATCTTGTACACTGTTCATTAGAAGGAAATGCTATTTAAATTTATGGTCATGTTATTCTCGCTAGGAGCTCGAATATAATTATAAACGAATAGCTTTGATGTAAGCCGCTAATATAACTTGTAACTTCAGAATATAACTTTATAACTTGTAACCCAGAGCTATAACTTGTAACTCAGAATATAACTTTATAATTTGTACTAAGTTATATAACTTCATGAGCTTTGTAAATCAGTTATACAACTTAGAATATTGAGTTCTTTTTCTATAGATAGAATTGAAATTAATACTTAATTAATTTAAAAGGAATTAAGTAAGTACTTCAATTATTCTAATTGAAATACTTAATTAATTAATAGTTAGGAACTTGTAACATTTCTGATCATGTATAGGTTAAACAGGACTCTGAAATAGTATACTTAAATTTGGATGTTTATTAGCAAATCAGGTTTCACTAAAATGAACTATTAGTGAATCTGATCGATCTATATGTTAATCGTATAGAAAGCCATTACCACTAGCGTGTTAAATTTGAATAATGCATTGTGTGTTATTTCTATCTGCAGTGAGTAGAAAAACATCTTTGAAAAGTACTATCAGTACATTAACAGAAGTTTATTCACTCACTGGAAGGTTGGACTCTCCAGTTCACCCTTTAAATACCATTGGCACCTAACTAAAGTGTTCATAGTTCGCGTTAGTCTACCCACAGTACAGAGAATATATAGTATCCCAGAGCTATAGGGGGGATATTACGCGTGTCCTGGTAGGCTGTGACGTCACATGTCAACAATGGTGCGTACATTTGTACGTACAGTACAAACACAAAAGATGGCTGCAACACACCCAACTTTTGTTAAATAACGTTTTCGGTGATATGTTTTTTAATTCCACAAACCGCATGCTATTATCCAATCTTTATAGTCATACGGACGAAAATTAAAAAAATGATTGTTGATGAAATTGCTACCTGTCTTTTTACACCCAAATTAGTAACAAATTTTTAGTCTTTAAGAAGACGATTTATTCAAGATAATTAGATCATTAGTCAGATCGGTCGCGTTGGCCGCCATCTTAATTCTCTATTCCACGTGACCCACAGCAATTCTGTTTACTATGAAGTGACCTCTTGTTTACATACATGACGTCACAGCCTACCGAGAATAAATTTGAATAATACATGTAACTGGGGTACTATACTATTCTATGTACTGTGGTCTACCGAAAGATGGGTCTGTCCTGATCCTGGTAGAAATTTGGCTTCGCCGCCAAAAGGGAGTCTTGAGATGGCTACTCAAACCCTTGTTTATTTAAACCCTTAAGTTTACTCAACCGCTAGTTTATTTAAAACTTGTGTTGTGTTATTTGAAGACTTGTGCGTAAGTCTTAGAACTCTGTACTATTCGAACTTTACTTTAAGTACACCCATTTAAAACTTCCTTGTGTTTAATTTACTTCCTAAAAACTTTTACCGTTTAGTCATTTGTCAGTTTAATTGAATTCAATCAATTACCTCCAAGTCTCTTCAAGTTAAGATAATACAAATAATTGTAACGAACTCGGAGACTTATTTTGCTCTATGGGATAAGTTTATTAACCAGCCTCATCTACCTAGAAAATAGGTGATAATTTACTATCAGTCCCATAGGAAAAGGGAAATTTAATAACTGGGTACACAAGACATGCACAAACATCACAGTAGCACAATACACAAACACCTGGACACGCTCACTTCACACACAACACAACACCCTACCACAACCACAAACCCCACTCACTTCTCCGATCCCACCTACGATGCCCACTCCACAACACCACCACCCACCACCAACACCACCCTCTCAGTCAACTCCTCCCCAACCACCAACCTGGACCTGTGAAATTTGCACAAGAAAAATCACAAGAAGACAAGTATCCTTAAGAGATGCAACTCACAATCACAACACTGTGTACACAAAACATGCACTAACAGAACGACAGCACAATACACAAACATCTGGACCTGTTCACTCCACACACCACACAACAACCCACCACCACCACAAACTCAACCCATACCACATGCACAACCTCAACCACCAGCCTCACCTCAACAACCAGACCCTCCTCAACCACCAGCCTCACTTCAATCACCAGCTCCACCTCAACCAGCGGCCTCACCACAACCACTCACTCCAAACAAAAGAAACCCCAAAATCCTCAAAATACTACAAATAATCATCAACGGCATACAAAGAAAAGCAACAGAACTAGAACACTTAGCATACCAATACAGCATTGACATCATCACCATACAAGAGACCAAACTCCGCCCACTCACAAAACACCCAAAATATGCAACTACACTCCAATACGAAGAGACAGAGACCAAAGAGCTGGTGGCGGCATCATAACATACATACACAAAGACATCACCTTCTCACAACACCACCAAACATCAACAAACACAAAACAGAAATACAAATAATCAAAATACACCTCTCAAACAAGAAACACCTACATATAATAAACCTGTAAATACCACCCAGAGACACCACAAACCCCCATCATATCACAGAAGACACTGACATCACCTCCTGCTTCCATCACATCACATCATTACATAACACACAGTAGACATAAACGCCCACTCGCCCCTCTGGCACTCCCTCATAGGAGACCACAGAGGTCAACTCATATCAGAAATAATAGAAAACTCCAACCACGTCACGCTAAACACAAACACACCAACACGCATACCAAACAACTCAAAACCAACAACCCACATCACCCGACATAACATCAGCCACAAACACAATACATAGAAACCTAACCTGGACACCACTACAAGCACTGAACTCTGACCACATACCACTACTAACTACACTCAACACCAAGACAAACTATAGACTCAAACAAAGCAGAAGGAGCTACACCAACTACAAGAAAGCAGACTGGACACAATTCACAGAATAAATAGAACTAGCCTTACACAACATAAGCCAACCCACAAACATTCACACCGCTAACAAAATCATAACCAACATAATACTAAACGTTGACAAACATAACATACCAAAAGGTAAGATGCACAACAAACACAAACTCCTCCCACAACACATCAGAAATCTCATCACACTCAGAAACACCACAAGAACACAAAATCTCACAGACCCAAACATAACAAACCTACACACCGAAATAAACAAACAAATCCAAACACATGAGGAACAACTCTGGAAAGAACACTTAGATGACCAATGGGATCACAAACAAAACACACACATACACATACACTGGAAAACAATAGCGGGACTCTCCAACAAAAAAAAAACACCAACCTACAACCAAACAATCACATTCGGAGAGAAAACCGCCATCACAAACAAAGAAAAATCACAACACTTCAACAAACAATTCACAAACACCATCATACACAAAACAAACAGACTCCGACGAAAAATAGATAGGTACACTAAGAAACTTCCAAGACACTACATTAGAATCACCACCCAACAGACATAGAAGCAATCAAAAGCGCCAAAAAATAACAATTCAACTGGACCAGACGACATAAACATAAGACATCTCAAACATCTAGGACGCAAAGCCATACAATACATAACAAACATATACAACATAACACTGAACACTAACACAATCCCACAAGCATGGAAATTAGCAAAAGTCATACCCATCCCCAAACACACAAAGACCCAAACACATAAACATCATATAGACCCATATCATTACTCAGCTTACTAATAGAAACTCTAGAAAAAATAATACTCCCCCACATAACAGACGACATCCCACACATAGCACACCAGCACTGTTTCAAGGCCAAACACTCCACATACACAGCACTACACACACTAAACAGCATAATCACAACAGGCTTCAACCAAAAACAACCCCCACACAGAACAGTTGTCGTTGCATTCGACACTGTAGACACACACACACACTAACACATAAGCTACACAACACCCCTATCCCCCCCCCCCCCCCACAATCACCAGATTTGTGGCCAACTACATAAAAGGCCGCAACCAATACATACAATACAATAACACAACTTCCTCAACAAGACACACTAAATCAGGCGTCCCACAGGGAGGTTTTCTTTCCCCAACATTATTTAATATTTATACATCCGACATAGCAACACCTCCACCAAATATCACACTCATCACATACGCAGACGACATAACAATAGTTTCATCACACACCAACTACATCACGGCCCAAACAAGAATACAACCATACTTACAACAGATACACTAATGGACCATAGACAACTCACTAAAACTAAACGCCACAAAAACCACCACAACACTATTCACACCAGACCCGGCAGAATACAGCACCACATTGAACCTACAGATAGACAACATCACATTACCAACAACACGCACACCAAAAATACTAGGACTCACTTTAGACCCCAAACTCACATATGCAAAACACATACAGAACACAACACACAGAGCCAAAAACACACTAAACATATTAAAAGCACTCACCACAACACACTGGGGGAAAACAAAAGAAACACTTCTCAACACATACCAAACAATCACACGCCCCATGCTAGAATATGCAAACACTATTTGGTCCCCAATCACTTCTGACACAAACATAAACAAGTTACAGATAGTACAAAACACAGCATTACGAATAGCCACAGGATGCACACGAGACACGAACATAAACCACTTACACGATGAAACACAAATACTCCCCCTAAAACAACACCTAAAACTTCATGCATCACAACAGAGACAACTAGCCCTACATCCCGAACATCCACTCCACCACATAACACTCCAACCCACAAACACGAGACACATGAAACAAACTACTTTTGACAACAACAACTATACCACAAACATAGACACAACACTCGAAAACACAACACACTATTCCATCAAAACAAACAAACAATACACACGCAAATACTGTAGTTGAACACCACCTGAACACCAGACCCATAAACAAAATACTTCAAGACACACCACCCATCATAGACATCTCCGAACAAACACTCTCAAAACACACACGCAGACTACTATCACAACTACGAACAAACAAATCACCGATACCACATGAATACCTACACAAAATATCCCCAGAGACACATCCAACACCACAGTGCCCACTATGTGGTACAACACCACATAACACACAACATCTCTTTGGCTGCGCACATATCACCACAGACTTGGACCCGTTGGACCTCTGGCGGAACCCTGTGGAAGTGGCGCAGCTTGGGTGGGAGCTGGATGCAGGGTGAGTTTGGCCCTCTGTCCCGTTTCGGGCTGGAGGGGAGGGGGGGTCGACAACAACAGCAACAGACCCATGAAAGTGCATCTCGTGCACCAACATTAGTTCAGTTTAGGGTAACTTTCGAGGTACCTAAAAGTTACCCGCAAATTTTAAATAATAATCAAAATCAAACATAAAAGAAAACAAAAACTATTACATGCCATATTATTTAAGACCAAGAAAAGATACCGGATTCTGGTCCGTTATCTCTACTTGCCCCAAAAATTGTAACTATATTTCAATTATATCGTAGTTGCATATCCTCTCCTCTATAGTTTCCTTATCCTAATTTTATTCTAAAATTTATATATCTATCACAAACAAAAATGTTTGAAAATATTGATACTAATGTATGAATTCAATGAAATGGTACTAGTCAACCACTCATTGATGGTAGTAGAAGAAATACATAAACACTTTTAGTTCTTGCACAATTTGTTAATTTGCATATAATCAAAAACTAATTTCGTATTTCTTATTCTCATATAGGCAACACGAAACAAAGTTTCTTAATGAAAATATTTTAGTGAAATTAAAATAAGTTTGTAATTTGATTTATTGTTATTATTATCATTACTGACTAAAATAATTAGATAGATAAATAATTTCTCATTTAGGGACTTCATCTGATGAGACCGTTTCTTTATTTCTAATACAAAACAAATGCACATCATTATAATTAAGGTGTGTTTGATAATGGATTAACAGTTTTAAGATATGTTGTGTTCAATGCTGCAAACATATATACATTTGTTTGTATTGCCTTCTTTTAAGAGCACCATAGAAAAGAATAAATGACATCTAAATATTGATTAACTATATTGCGAAATATGTGTTCAAGCACAAATTATTTTGGTGATGAATCATTTAATGAAGGTGCATGATTAGTTTGATTCATATTTCATACTCAATTGATTAATTATTTATTGTTTGGTAGAAACATCTTCTTATGGAGCAACCATATATGATTCTAAATATAGTGTGCACTATGCGCTCTGCAGTGAAGGGTTAAAAACAACCATCAATAGGGGTAAATATAGCATGAAGGGAAGGGTTAAAACAACCACCAATGGTTGTAAATATACATATATATAGTATGCAGTGAATGGATTTAATACAATTTATTTCATATTAAAAACACTTTATCGTTAATTTATAAATTCTCCCCATAACTCTCTATAAACACTTTCTTTTCTAAGAGAAGGTTATAGTGGGGAATAGAAGATTAAATGGGGTCGTCTTTTAATCTTCTTTGGCCCACCATAACTCTCTCTTGCCCGCGCCCACTCCTTCCAATTACGTGGGCGCTGCAAGCGGTAACTCCATGCAATTGAACACGCTGAGATATTTCATACAAGACAAGGCTGCTAAATTAAGAAGACTCAGGAGTAATTTGTCGGTAAAAAGACGATAAGTCTACGATTATGCAGATGTGAATAAGATTGGTGCATATAAAGCGTGAAGACTGTTATAACAAATTAAATGGAACAGTTAAGGGTCGAAGGATATTATTATGAGTAACATCAATTCGATTGATGGGTTTTATGATTTAATCAGTATTTCCTGAGTAAATAATATCTATTTGATTGAAAAATAGATTAGCGAAATACAGGTAAGAGATTTTCTTATAAAATATCTTCAAATGAGTAGAAATTTGATAACACCAGACAGATCATTAATATTCATAATTATTTTACAATGTTCATTATATATTCACCTATCTAAAACGTATATCCTTTTAAACATTGTTAGATATCATATGATTGCTATTTTCTTCATCTTAGGATACTTTTTACTATCCTGGTGCTAGTCCCTTATAATCTGCCTTATAATTGAGTCAGACAGAAAAGAGTCAAATGACTCAATAATCAGTCATAATTGGTTGCGAGACTGACGTATTTAATTCCGAATTTGGTGAGACTGTTTCAGTCTGGGGATTTAACTGGATTTCCAGATTAAATAATCGAATTTCAGTAAAAAAGAAGAGCTGATTTAGCAGATGTTAAGAATTGTATAGTGACAAAGAACGCTTTTGCCATTGTGACCGTTACTTTCGTCTAATTAGAGGAAAAATCATTTCCCACAATCCCAATTTGTTAAAAGATAATCAGCATATCCTTATTATATTGTCGATAAATTTTTATCTTGTTGATATATTTTTTGTGTATTTTATTAAACATAGGCTAACTATAGAAATACCGGCTCTAGGACAACTGGTACTCGGACAACTCGTACCCGGACAACTGGTATACAGGACAACTTGTACTCGGACAACTGGTACCCGATTTTCATAATTTCGTGTTAAATGTACCTAATTATAATAACTGAATAAAATACAAGTTCGATTTTCAAAATTTAGTTAAATGTACATAATTATAATAAAAATTAAAGGCATAATAAAATAACCAATTTTTTTTTTATTGTAATGAAACATACATAAACTGACAATTCAAATGAGGATAAAATAGGAACTTTTATAGAGACTACAATATAGACTACATTACAAAATTCGTATGATCTCACTCCATTTCCTGATATATATTTTCAAACATAATACGCGAAAAATATATTAGAACCAACAGTTCTAATTTAATTAAATTAACCTCTTTTAATATAATTAAGTTAGCAAAGTTAAATATTAAGTAACCTAGCACAGCTAAAGATAAAATTAAAACTTTCATAGAGACTAAAATACAGACTACCTTACAAAATTCGTATGATCTCACTTTAAGAGTCTTCTATTTCATGACATATATTGAAACATAATACATGAAAAATATATTAGAACCAACAATGTTTATGGAAATCGGGTACCAGTTGTCCGGGTACGAGTTGTCCTGTATACTAGTTGTACTGTATACCAGTTGTCCGGGTACGAGTTGTCCGGGTACGAGTTGTCCAGGTACGAGTTGTCCGTGCACCAGAAATACCACATCAACATTCAGCACTCTATCAATACTAGATCCTTCAATGAACCTCTCCTAAGTAATAGAAACCTAACCTAGCTTGCAATGCGATCAAATTACTTTCACGCAATATCAAAACATGCACAACACTTTATATGTATCTTCCAAAATAAAATGAAGTCTTTTTTTATTGAAAACTTTATATTATATTAAGTTGGTAGCTTTTTACCATTTTCTTTTAACATGAGTGAATAGTATACATTATTGTAAATTTGGTAATAATAATTGCTCACCGACATTCATTATATTATATTGCTCACTTTACTATTATATAGAGTTCATTTTTTAATATCTACATTATGTTTCATAATAAATATCCTTATCCTATCAATCATAGTATGACGTAAATCAGACTAATTTCAGACAGTATAGGTGGGATTTTTATTTGGAATGTTCGAAGAAATACGATGTTTTTTTAAATTATGAATACAATAAAAGTTGCTATCGCAACTATCTACATATACAGTACTATTAAGCTATGAATAGGAAGTCTTGGAACATTTCTTCAACCAACTTCTAATGGGAAAAAGAAGTTTCGAGTACTGTAAGAGTGTCATTTAAGAGATAAAACCACATTTTAAATCATTCAGTAGATAGAGCATCTAACATCATTTACTAAACACAACATGTAACATCATTCACTAGACATCATCAATATTGAAATATAAAGTGAGTCATCTCCAATATTGAACTCTATAGTAACTCATTTTCAATTTTGAACTCTATAGCAAGTTATTTCCAATATTGAACTCTATATATTGAAGAATTTCAAAATTTTGAGCTTTATAGTGAATCAACTCCAATATTGTTTGTTGCATAATGTTCAAAATTTGTTTTTCATCACTATAGCTAAATGCGGTGAATTTTTTATAATATTTTTTCTTATCCCAGGATTGCGTTGTAAACAAGGGTAAAAATGTAACTTGCACAAACAGAATTAAAATATCCTTATTAGTTCCAAAGTTATTATCAGTTAAAGTCGGGTTTACTTTTTCTGGTCCACCCTGTATATGCACTATATTTTTTATACAAGGTACCCCAATACATGTATACATTTTTTGAATGATTTTTTAATTTCTTTTTTTAACATAGATACTATGATAATTTATCTTTCCTATTAAATATTTTTTTAAATATACAGCACTGCACACAAAACCGAGCATTATAACAAAAAAGAAAAAAATTAAAAAAATTGTGTGCATTTTTTTACCTTTATACAAAACAATCTTCATTATTGAATTTTTTTTATTGTTCCTGTGTGTATAATTTAATTCATATATTTAAAACAAAATGGGAATATGCATGGGATATGATTTTATTATAATTGTGACAATGCATTTCAATACTAATTTTTTTTGAATAATCTATTGAAAATGATTCAAGTGCAATATAAATAATATCCCCTCCTAATATTTTAACTGGCCTCACCATAACCCGCCCCCGAGAAGGCAATGACTCTACCTAATTCACGGATATCAATTGGAACTAACGAAGAAAAATATTGAATAAATAAGGAATAAAAAATATCAGTTCTGATTTCCAAACCAAATGGAGTTAATTATATGTTTGTCAATGTGTAATAAAAAACTTGGACTAATTTTTGAGAGTGCAGCATATAACAAATTAAGCGCCAAGAATTGCCTTATGGTAACCTCTCTTGACACCTCTGCATTACCATGGCAACCGTCACCCCAGAGTCACATCCAATAGGTTCTTAATTACTCCGCCTAAGCTACAATTCCATGAATAGGTAAACAGGAACTAGACTGTGATCTTAAACTTTATTTACTTGGTTATTTAGTTAGAAAATATTTATTTCTGACTAAATGAAACTATTTTTAAATAATATATTTTAGAATGTATATATTGGCATGTTTAATTATTATCACAAATTTTATTTACTCACGAGTCACACAAGGAATTGTTATAGATTATTCATATATTCTCCTTTGCTATAGCTTAACTACTAGAAACAGCAGACAACTTTTTCAATAAGCCCAAAGAGAGGATCTATGGGCTTTTGTGGGATTAGAAGCAAGCCTCTAATTAGAAATAAAAGCCAGAGCCTTCCCATGAATAAATTTAGTCGAGATTTGCCTCAATAAAAGCGTCGCAACTCTCAGGCAAATTAATTGACAATTTTGTGAAAATTTATCATAGAAATAAGTAGGGATTGTATTTTTCGTTGCAAACTTTACCTCGTCAGTGAAGAAGTTTTTCTTGTATTGTTGTATTTCTTTGTTTTCAATCTAAAAAACTTTGATTAAACAGAATGATTTTTATCAGTACATTATACATTAAACTACATCGTAGAGGAATTGACCCACGTAAAGTCAAGGAGCAAGTAGAGATAACGGACAAAAAATTACGCTAGTAAAGTTAACCAGAATACTTTATTTTAGTTTTATTTAATATTTGCTTTTTATTTTATAAATATGCAACATTATAAATGATAATATTAATGAATGTACATTGATGTAGCATATTTTATTAATTGAATGAATTGATGAAAAAAACGAGAATCATTTTAAAGTTGTGAAGAACGAGTGGTAAAAACAGGAAAAAAACGTCTGCTTAAATCCTTTAATGTGGTATCAAGGATAACAAAATTATATTCTTATTCCAATTATTGGTCAAATATTATTAACTAGTGTACTTTCCCGTTAAAAATAACGGGTCATCATCAACACCAATTTATTACCCGTTATTATATGGGTTACTTTTGATGAATTCAATAGAAATTTAAAATTATTGCATTTTCTGAATAGTCTAATTTATTTTGTAGATAAAATAAATTTAAAAATTGAATAAAAACAGAGGAATTCAAATATCAAGTCAATATATTCCCGTGCGTATCATAGCTACATTCTTCATGTTTAATACCCGTCGTGTAAAAGCGGACACCAAATAAATAAACACAC
Organism: Caprella mutica; assembly: GCA_947561585.1. Taxonomy (NCBI): domain Eukaryota; kingdom Metazoa; phylum Arthropoda; class Malacostraca; order Amphipoda; family Caprellidae; genus Caprella; species Caprella mutica. Next base: position 25,547 of record CANNZV010003641.1, read on the forward strand.
TACGGGAATTATCAGTACAGATTTAACCAAGTAAAGTTATCGGACCAGAAATGAAGTTAGTAAACATAACGGACCTGAATTTAACCTGTAAAGATAACGGACTTTGGTCCGTTATCTTTACTTGGTCCAAAGTCAATACTGCAGTGTAAAGTATTGACCTCAAACAGGGGTTATTGAAATATTTTTTGTGTTGTTAATTTAATGAATTATCTAAAAAATTACTAGCAGTTTCATCGCCACGTTTTCACTGCATTGTATCCGCCTCTTCAATTAATCACGTTAAATGAATGGGAGGCGGTAGCAACGCTAGTATAGAATGCAGTTTTGCTTTATTTCAGTTAACCGTGCAATTAATTGAAGACGTGTAAACAGGGCAGTGAAAACGCGGTGGTGAAATTGCTTATATAGTATGGGCCTGAATGACTCTTGTTAAAATTTAAACTAGTGCCTTATTTTTTGTACTTAAACACATTTCTGGAAGTTGTCAATATTTTATAAAAGGAATTTTATAAAAGGAAACAATATGAATATTAATAAAACCTGGAAATAAATAGTTGGGTACACTTTTATGTTGGTCATCATATATCGTGAGTCAACTCAAATACTGAACTCTATTGTGAGTTATCTCTACTATTGAACTCTATAGTAAGTAATTACCAATATCTAACTCTATTGTGAGTCATGTCAAACATTGAACTCTATAGTGAGTTATCTACAATATCGTGAGTCATCTCCAATATTGAACTCTATTGTGGGTCATCTTCAATATTGAACTCCATAGTTAGTATATATAAATATTGAACTGTATAGTGAGTTGTCTCCAATATTGAATTGTCACCCTAATTATTAAAATCTATTGTAAGTCGTCTCAAGCGTTTCAATCTATAGTGAGTCATCTCCAGTATTTAAATCTGTAGTGAGTGAGTCCTAAAAGAACCGGTCTGAATGGAAATATTGATGCATAATTTAGAAAATAATTGACTTGAGTTGCTGAAATTACATGATTTAAATTATCGATGACGTATTCATGTATCTTGTATATACTTATATATCAGTGAAAATAATGTAACAGGTTTGGAAATATTCAGTTTTATATAATTTCTGATCTATAAAGCAGCCTTCACACGATCAATATGTATTGACAGTATTTTTATTTACAATAAAGGCATCCCCCGCTTTAGTTACCAAATCACAACTCAGTTTAGTTACCAAACGGTAACTAAAGCGAATAAAAGTAACAAGAAATTTATAATTGTCACTGCTTGATTTAGACCTCATTTTCTATGTGTTATAGAAAGAAAATTTATTATTAGAGTAAAACGTATGCAAGTATATTTTTTAATTAATAATATACAGTCTTCCATTGTTTGTGACTGTGATGAAAAAGTTTAAAGTCGTGCATATATTAAATGTTTTAAATTCCATTCATAGCTTAACTCTCACTCAGTATAGTTGAGTAATTAATAGACTTCTATAATTATTGTGCTACATTTAACAAGCAACAATTTTATGCTCTATGAAATATTTTTGGTAGTAGGGTACTAAGTTCCAAGTTATTGGTTGGTTCTACAATTTCGGACACGTCAGAAAAGAAAATATTAAAATTATTATTTAACTTCTATTCTAATTGGTATCATGGATACCAATTAAAATAAAAGTTACCCAGCAAACATGAATGTATCCATTCTATGTCTAAACGACTCTGTGTAACCTCTCTTCCGACATCGAATACCAGTAACAAATTAGACATGGTGACATCAAGTAGACATCAATCCGATATACGTTTGCACCGCTAAACCGCATCACATCAAGTATATTTGGCATCGAAGCGATACCGTTATAACAGTGTTGAATAGAAAGATACATTACGACATCCAACATACATAGGGATTTTCCATCGAACAGACGCCTAATTATATATCTAATATGCTTCGAAACGATATCCACTTGCATCCAAAAAAATAAATTAATAAAAATTGAAAACTCTTACTTCATTGATATAACGTACTGTACATTTAGATGCATATCAATTTGATTAGTGTTACATAATGTTATGTGTTAATTAAATGGGAAGAAATGAAGTGATGTGTCCGGGTATCGTTCGTGGGCATATCCATCCTCGTGCCTGTACCTCTGTCACATTGCCACCGTGGATGCATTTGACTAAAAAAAAAAATTTGATATTAAACGACCCGGAGATACTTAAAGATATTTTAAAGTGAATAGAACAATATAGGCAAGCACTGCTTTTATAACCAAAATCACAACTTACTCTTACCACAAATAGTAATGAGTTGGTCAAATTTTTATATAATTGTAACACCTTAAAAATTTCGTTACCTATGAGTTCAAATTAAAGAAAATGTTTTGAGGCCACGACTTAGAATACAGATGAAAGCTCTGTGATGCATTAATTAAAATTAATAGATAATTAGATTTTTATAATTATTGTGTTTCATTGAACATCAGGAATTTTGTGCTCTGTGAAATATTTTTAGCAATAGGGTATATATTCCAAGTTATTAATAAGGTATGTATTTTCGAACACGTGATAAGGGAAAATATAATAATTATTTTTTAACTACTATTTAATTTGTAACAAAATAGCTGAATACCAATTAAAATAAAAGTTAAATAATGGTTATTATATAGATTTATTGAGTCCGATTACCACTTCAAGTTTAATTATCTATAATGTGAATCACTGAATTTTAATCGTCTCATTTGCAGCTTTTGGCACTAGATGAAAGCTCAAGTTATCGGATATGTGGTTCCGCATTTTACGTAAAAAATTATTTATGTATTGATTTTTATTTCTAAACTTGTATTTTACGTACTGGTGTCATGGATACCAATTTAAGTAAAAATTTAATAATGATAATTGTTATATTTATTTCTTACATATTCGAAAATGTAGAACCGTTCGATAACACACAATTTACTCTACAGGGTGGGGCGTAAGTTTGGAAGCAATTTTTCAAACATTAATATTATTCTTAAAAATAAGTTCCTAAGTAGGTGATAGGGTTTGAACTATAGTAGAGACACTACATTATGACGTGGCAGTGTTATTTTTTACAAAAATTTAGTCAATTCAAAAATGTCAGACAAAAGAGAAGCCATTATTGCTCTACACCGTGCCGGGAAGTCAGATTCCGTCATTTCAAAGACTCTCTCAATAGCGAGATCGACTGTTTGGAAGTGTGTGAAGCGTCTTAATGAGAGAGGAGACTTGACTGATCGTCCAAGAAGTGATAGACCACGCTCACAAGTCACAACGCACCAAACAACTGATAAAATGTGCCCGAGAGAAGATCAGGAGGAACCCGAAAAGGTCAATACGATTGTTAGCCAAAACAGCTAATGTGAGTCCCAGAACAATGAGAAGAGTTAAGTCAAAGAAGACCTAAAGATGTCCTCTTTCACCCTCCAAAAGAGACAGACTCTGTCAGAAGCTGTAAAGAAAAAGAGATTGGAGAGAAGCAAAGCACTTCTGAGTGAATTGAAGTCTGGCACGGCTGGTGAAATTGTTTGGTCTGACGAAAAAATTTTCACAGTGGAAATGGCTCACAACCGGAGGAATGACAGAATAGTTGGTAAAAGTGAAAAAGACATCCCATACAACCAAAAAACTGTCCACAGAACCATGAAACCTGCTTCAGTAATGGTCTGGGCCGCCGTTTCAGAAACTTGGAGATCTCCTTTAATTTTTGTGGAACAAGGTGCCAAAATCAATGCTAAATGTTATATTGAGAATATTTTGACGCCAATGTTGGAGTCGGCTAAGGATCACTTCGGTAATGACACTCTATGGACATTTCAGCAAGACGGCGCGACTTCACATACTGCAAATGTCACTCAAAACTGGTGCCATGACCATCTTCCACGGTTTTGGTCCAAAGAAATGTGGCCTCTCTGCTCCCCAGATGTTAAGCCTATGGACTTTTCGGTATGGTCCATTCTTGAATCAAAGGCCTGTGGTAAATTCCATCGCAGTGTGGATGATTAAAGAGTTCGTTCCAGAGATCTTGGAAGAAAATTTCACAAGAACAGTTGCGTGCCGCAGTAGGAGGAGTTCGGAGGAGATTTGAGGCTGTTATTAAAAACGAGAGGGGACATTTTGAATAAATTTATGATTTTTGAATTCTTAAAACTCTCATGTAATAATACATAACTGTAAATTATTAAATATATTTTTCGTTGGATTATAATATGCACTTTCATTTGCTTCCAAACTTACGCCCCACCCTGTAGAATGGAACATGTTAAATAACCCATCAACTTTTAATCATTTACGTTTAGTAGAGGTCTGCTTCGGAACCAATGGCCATGTCGCTGACGTCAAAAGGAAATGAAATATAAGGGACTGGAAGAAGCAGTCAGAAAAGAAAGTGGCTCCATGGACAAAGTCACGACGCCTTTGGATACTGAAAAGCTAATCTGTGAATGCTGTCACTTACATAGGAATGTGGCAAAAATGGTCACAAGCACCAGTGGCTGCACTCAAGGATGGTAGAGGGAAATGAAGAGGTGATAGTATGTGAAATCTACGAGCTTATCTAACACAAAATCTAAGACCTCGTAATTGTGGAGCATAACCCTTCCGCTATCCTCTAAAACTGCATGAAGAGTTAAAAACACTGTAAACATGGTGAACATAAAATAGACAATACATAATCCAAATTACAACAGTTTGGGACCCAAGGGACGCCACCCACTTCTCTTCTATTCACCAAAGACAGCTTCAGGAACCCCTCAGGGCTTATTTACAATAAGCAGTTTAGAATTGATTCATAATAATTAAGGCTCGGACATTGGAGCATTTATAAGTTAACTGCCACTAGCTCCAAACGCTATAAACGCCCCAAAATGCTCAAAACGCCCCAAAATGCTCCATATGTACTATCGCGGAAAAGTGTATCCGTCCAATTGCTGAGGCGCGCATGAATAATCTAGTTCCCACTGTCCCACGGATTATCGTACGCTACCCCAAATTCTCATTTTACCCCCGCATGCAAGAAATTTCCATTCTTTTTAATGCAGTGCGGGACATTTCGTCTTCAGCCAAATTTCACTCTCTCTATTTAAAAACCTGTGTTTTAGGCAGATCGAAAATTAATCTTTCTCTATATACTAATTTCACTTAGCCTGAATTCTTCAGTTTTTCTAGCTGAGGACTCTTATTTTTTATTGTCATGCTCATATGGAACTATATCTTTTACTTATACATTTGTAAATTAATTTTTTTCGCTTCTTTTATTTTCTAAGTTCTAGATTCAAAATTTTAAGCTATATTTTTTAACTCTGTGAAAAATTGATAATGCTACCATTTTTAGGCAGCTTATTCCTTGAAATTGAGATATTCGAAAGACTCAGATTTCTGAGCTAGTTGTTTTCTTCTTGTATATGAACTCTAAATATATTTACCAGTTGATTTTTTGCTTTTTGCTGATAGCTGAGACGAAGTCCAGCTCAATATCAAGTGTTTCTGTTCTTGAGATCATTTCGAATTATAAATTTATCAATATTTCACAGATATTCTTGAAATTGCTGATGGAATTTGCAATTTATTACCAAAATGTGTGATTTCAAAACTTTTGTATCTTTACTTCTGGACTTTGAAATAATACCGAACTTCAGAATTTTTTTTCTATAGTTAGTGGAACCATTTTTGATAGGTATCCAAACCTGCAAAATGTCGAGATTTGGAACAGTTTACGAAAAAGCAAAATTAGATTTTATGCACTTCTTTGCATTACTCTGTACTAGAATCATAAAGCAGTGCCCGCACAGTAATTAAACTATTTAATTTAAAAAAATACGGAATTCTCCTTTATATTATTGTGCCTAAATTCCTTTCAATAAGATCTGTAGACATGGAATAGAAAGAAAAAAAAAACACCTAGAGCTGTAGCTTATAACCAAATTTTATTTTTTATTTTAGCCTCTAGACTTCCTAGAGTTTAGGTGGGTATATACTTTATTAAATGTACTATTATGCATATTATTCTTCCATTCGTAAATAGCCGCCGGTTTACGTCAATAGTACTATAATGTAGACTGTAGTATATAATTTTTGTTTAAACTGTTCTTTCTGTATTTATAAATACCTTTAAATTTAAATCTTTTTCAGGTTTTAGTCTCACAATACCTATAGATACAACAATATTTATGCACTATAAAAAAAGGGAAAACCTACGAATAATTTTCGGAACAGCTGGATGCTCAAGGTTAGTGTTAAACGGTAAATGTAATTACGTATATTCACCTAATTTATTTTTCCCATAATTTTCATCTTCTAATTCTAATTCTCGTTTTTATTTTGTGCAGGTAACTCTTATAAGAAATTTCTTTCTTTCTGGGTAGCGAAGAATTTAAAAGCCTGCATGAGCTCTAGGGTCACGCAGGTAAATTGCGGCTCTTTAATTTTTCATTGCAGCCCTCTCAATAGAGTCTCTAAAACATTTTGAATCAAAATTACATTAAAATGTTGCATAGCTATCAAAAGAAGCACAGTGAATGCTATAACTTATAAATTTAAGTTTTGAAGCTTTGAGGTTTGTGGTGGATTTAATAGAAGGGGGTTCCCTTTGGCCTCGAACTGTTGTAATTTGGATTAATAATTGTCTTTTTTTATTCTTATTATGTTTATCTTTTTACGCCACTTGCAGTTTTAGAGGATAACACTAGGTTTGTGCTTTCAAACTACGAGGTCTTCGACTTTTGGGTTTGTTAGGCTTAATTTACTATCCCCTTTTCATTTTAATCTTCCATTCGTGAGTGCAGCCTCCGGACCTTAAATTGGGTCCTTTTTTATTCTTTTTAAGTGAATGCATTATCGGAGTAGCTCTTCTGTATTCATGAACATTGTCACCGACGGTGGTAGGTGACTTTGTTCTTGAAGCCACTTTCCTTTCAGACTGTTTCTTCCAGTCCCTTGTATTTAATTTCATTGTCAGCGATTTGGCCTTTGGTTCCAAAGAAGACGTTAAACCCCTACTTAAATTAACAGAGATTATTTATTAATAACTTTATACTAAAAAAAACTATCTTAAATTCATAATAGTAAATATGTAAGATATTCATGTTGCATTTATGACAGTTTTCAACGAATGACACTATGTAACAGTCATGAATTGAAGAAAGAGGCTGAGAATTTTTCGATACGAACAGTTGCAAATTGGATGATGACCAAGTTTTTTTCCTTTTTGTTTCATTGAAATTCACTGTTTTGTAGAATAGCACTAGATAGGGATAACAATGTAGTCTTAGATTGTTTATTAATATAATTTGCAATATGTTTTTGCACCCTGTTTGTTCATTTTCCTCTTACTTCCACGATTACTAGATTCTCATTCCGTAACATTCCATTGAAGAGTCTCTTTCATTCAATTCACGGCGTCTCTTTCCAATCTAACTGCTAGATCTATATTAAGGTCTTTTCTATATATTTTCCGATTAACGAAATTTCGAAACCATTATATTCGCATCAAACCTATTCAATAACAATAACTTATATACTAATTTATATTATTAAAATTTGTTTCCAGTTCAATGGGTAGAGCGAGAATTCGCTAGGTGGAACTCTAAAGACCACTACCTATGACCAGATCACTTCTTCTCACAAGAAAGCGGAAGAAACAAACGACAGCAGTGCAAATCTCCCTATTCTCAATTGATAAGGACAAACTTCTATTAGTTCAGTGATAACTGATAGAATTAGCAAAGTTATTCGTATCAGTTATGTTTCATAAATATATAATTTAAAAAATGCATGAAAATTGTTTAAAGATATAATATAGTAGGCTAATTGCAAAGCCCCCAGTGCCTGTATCCTCAATCTGTTCAGGTTAATATAAGAGAAGAGCACAACAGCTTCAGGCTTATCATTTTTATGGCTAATTGTAGTTTCTGAGGATAACTCGTATGTTTTTTTTTTGTGTCCGGTAGGCTTCATTTATTATCACCTCTTCATTTTCCTTTTTCATCTGTGAGTGCTGCCACCGGTGTTGGTGACTCTTTTCGTCACATTCCTTGGTAAGTGACTGCAGTCATGGATTTTTTTTTTTTGCATCCATGAGCGTTGTCTCCGACTGGTGGTAGTTAATTCTTTCATGGAGTCTCTTTCCTTTCTAACTGTTACTTCAAGCCCCATATATATTCAATTTCTTTCCAATATCAGCGATATGGCCTAAAAACTTCCAATTAAATTGATTGCCAATTGTAAATTATTTCGTCCAAGTATTTTACAATTGGCAATTGTAAATACACAACTTATGGTTTCTGCAGTTTCTGAAATACTGAATTCTTAAATACTGACTTGACTGTTCATATCCACTCCATGGTGATAAACGGGTATTTATTTTGCTAGTATTAATGGTGGTTCTAAAGAAAATAGTTCATTATAGTTGTATCAACTAATTTTTTTTAACTGTAGCTTTTTGTTTATTGCCTAGTTTGGAACTCTTGACTCATTAAATCATTAAACTAAAAAAACGTTTAAATTTACTGATAATACGAATAGCTTAATTTATACAATATTCTAGATTACTTCAACATGTAACTTGCCGCTAAAATGAGAGTTTCTACAATATTTCATTAGTCCTTGTGACATTCACATTTGAACATTTAAATAAAATTAAGTAGTTTAGTGACATTGTTCAGTATTTTCAACTTATTGACTTTTATTTTTTCTATTTTACAGTTTCGTTCTTTGCATCTCCTTTGACAACAAATCGAATAAAATTAAATGCTTCCTTCCATTTTTGAGGCAAATATGTATTACTCTTTTTCAGTGCAATTTCTGTTTCCATAAAGCTATAATCTTTTTTAAAAAAATGACCAATATTTAATTACAAGAAATTAGTAAAATTCAATTATCTCTTTTGTAGAGTTATTTTGTTTCACTTAAATTAATTCGACTTTTTTCCAATTAGTTTGTAATATAATTCTTTGTAGTAAGTATTCTACGGATTGGAATTATTAGACTTTATCTAACAGTTAGTCTCGAGTAATGGAATATATATGTAGCGTTTCTATAAAACCACGTTTCTAATGCTAAACATCTATTCAACCTTATCTTGCAATTTCCAAAAATAGCTTTGTTGTCTTTTCTTCACTCATTTTAAATTATCCTTTTCTTTCCATCGTTTGCGGTATAACCTCTTAATTCATCAACATAAAGAAAAAATTAAAAATATTAGATCGAGGTGTTACTCTTTTTGGTCCTTTGGGTAAATATTTTGTAAGTTTGATTTTTAAAATTCAAAACACACTCTGATCACAGTAAGGATTTTAATCTATCTGTGTTCTACTTTCCATTAATCTTGTTTTCTATCAAATCTTGTTTCTTCCTTGCCACTCGAATGTGGATACTTTTAACATAACCAAATGTGTTTCGAATACACATTGTTCAGGATTTTGTAGAATAGCGCTAGGGTTATGCTCTTCAACTACGAGGTCTTAGATTTTTGTGTTAGGTAGGTTCGTAGGCTTCATTTACTATCACTTCTTCATTTTCCTTTTCCGTCACATTCCTTGGTAAGTGACTGCATTCACGGAGTAGCTTTTCTGCATCCATGAGCATTGTCACCAACGGTGGTAAGTGCCTTTGTTCATGGAGCCACTTTCCTTTCTCACTGCTTCTTCTAGTCCCTTGTATTTAATTTCCTTTTACGTCAGCGAAATAGTCACGATATGACTGAAGCACGACGTTAAACCCCTAGTATAATAAAAAAAAATGTTATAGTTTGAGTTTAAAATAAAATCTATTCAATTTGTTTTATCTTGTTAATAATTGTTTGTAGCGTAATTCTAAGTCAATATCAGAGATTTTTTAATCAATTTGTTTGTAAACATTTTCAGATTCAAATAACTTCGCACCACTGCAGTTCTCATCAGGACAGTTCTCATCAGTGCAGTTCCCATCGGTGAAGTTCCCATCGGTGAAGTTCCCATCAGTGAAGTTCCCATCGGTGAAGTTCTCATCAGGACGGTACTAATCACTATCAGTGTAGTTCTCATCAGGACAGTACTAATCACTATCAGTGTAGTTCTCATCAGGACAGTACTAATCACTGTCAGTGTAGTTCTCATCAGGACAGTACTAATCACTATCAGAGGAGTTCTCATCATTCCCAGGAAGTCTGGTCTCATTCCCTGTGATATCCATTTATTCATGCTTATTACTTTTAGATTTTCAACGAAATTTCTCCGTGAAAAGGAAGTGCATAAAAGACCGAACTAATTTGTGTATTTTATTTATTGCTATGCGTTTGAAAAACTTTAATCTTAGGTAAATATAGAATAAATTGTATATTGTAAGTTCATGTTAATCATTCAACCCTAAGCTTTTAAAAACTGTTCTAAGATTGATACTTCATGTAAACTAGTACTAATCAGAAATCCTTTATTTTAGTAAAAATTGTATCGGGTACTTTTTACTTTTGAAATAACCTGCAAGTGTATTTAGTCTTGTAGTAGTTTTTAAATTTTTGCCTAATTTAATTGTTATCTTCAACTTTTGTAAAACTATATTTTTTATAAATATAAAATAATTATCCATTTTCTATTATTGATCCTTTATTTATCTGATAAGAGATAGAACTTGCAAGTTGAAAGCCTTAGTTGACAGTAATGTCATGAATCCCAGTTTCACTCCGATGTCACAAATTAAGCACCAAAAATGCAGTAGGCTACATTAGTTCTGTTCTTGGAGAAACTTTCTTTTGGTTCATCTCATAGAACTTTGTAACTTATTTTATTGTCAACGTTGGCGATGTGACATTTATTGAGAAGAAAAATTATGATCACTTAGTTATTTTTAGTTCACGATATCACTGCTTGTTAATTGGTAGTGCAAGCATTTAATATATAAAAATTTTAAACTGAAAAGAATCAGTTCACTTGATGATAAAAAATCCATCAAATTTCAGCATTCAAAATCTAAACTAAACTAAACTAAGTTACAACTTAGTCATAGTTTTATTTTATTCTTTAGCCTAAAAGAATTTTAATTAAGTAACTTCAATAAAAGATAGAAAGTATCGGTATAGCCGTATAGGAAATTAGTAATTACTTATTTATAAGTTGAAGAAAATAGAGAAAAACGCTTTTCAGCAACTTAATGATTGTTGTCATTAAATTAAAACGTAAGAGGAATTATTAATTTATTATCATTTTAAAAACACAAATTTTAATAACTTCCTCATTTGGCCAATATATTGAATGAATTTAAAAAGATAATACACATAAAGGACTTCGAAAAAGAAGAGAAACTTGTCTTATCGACGAAATTAGTCACCACTATTAATTTATTGAAATTCTGAATGCAGAAAATCTCCGGATTATAACCGAGACTGGTTATATCCCGTCCAGCAAATTATTTAAATGTGAAAAAAATGCGAAGCTATTAAAAATTATATCTTTAGACGATAAAATGCTCTTGTGTGAATGATTATAATATAAAATATTCGTGGAATAAGATTTGACAAAACTAAAAGTAAAACTATAAACATTTACCACAAAGTTGAAAACGTGTTTTATAGTTTTAATAATATAGCCTATGGGAGAACAAATAATTTAAAGGAGTAAAAGAAGCGAAGTTATTTAAAATCATATCTGAAGAGGATTAGTTTAATATTCTTGTGTGAATGGTTGTCATAAATAATATTTTTGGAATTAAGGAGATTTGATAAAGATAAAGCTAGAAATCTACTTTAACCTCAAATTCGAATAGTTATTAGTTTCAATATTAGAACGACAATTGGTCAAAAGTAAATTGCATAAAAACATACGAGAGTAAATCGTACGAAATATATACCAAGGTTAATTGAATGGAAAATTTCAAAATTATAAATATACATTACAAATTATAAAAAAATACATGTATTCATTACAAAATGAACATTGCATGGATGATACAAATGAAACTATATATTTATACTTTAATTTAAATAATACAAAAATAATATCTAATCACTTGTCAGAAATCGATAAAAAATCACCCCCCCCCTCGTCCCTCCTCTAGATACACATATCTAATCCCCCATTTCACCCAATTACCCTAGCATTTTACCCCAGCAATATAGGCTCCTCATTATTGGGGGATTTTTGAACGCGGAGGAATACTCTCTAAAATGCCACATGCAAAAAATAAGAAAGGTCAAAACTGCTAAAATAGCATACTACAACAGCTGACGAATACACTTTTCCGAGATAGTACTCTGGTAGACTTCTATTGCGCACCAAGATTGAGTAATGTCAAATAACTGCATGATTCTTACCGGGTGGACAACTGCACTTTTAAGTGTATTTAATGGTTCATAGAGTTTAAACGGGAATGATCGAACTAATTTCACATAGTTATCTACCAGTGATTGCTGAGACTGTTTATTTATGTAACATTAATAATTCATACATTTCTTTCCCCATTCTTCTTATAACCAATAATTAGTTCGTATAAATATACTTAAACTAAAAATAGATTGAAATACGAATTTGATATTGATAGAGAGATAGCTTCAGTGAAATACCAGGGTATGTGTTTGTGTGCTATTGCCTAGGTACAGTCAAAGAAATTGTATCCGTATTTATTTTTTGATAGTTAACTAATTTCAAATGTTGAAGAGAAATCATATTACAGGTAAATTTCGTAAAGCTCGGGCAAAAAATATCCGTTCTATAAGGGCCATGTAGCTCTTACAATGACATCTTTAAATTATATGGATTAATAAATATATTCTATGTCTACCATTAATCTAGTCATGCATTGATTAATTAGATTATATTCACTTAATGAGTTAATGTATTGTTGTTCAGTTTTTTTAATGATTTAATTTTGTTACCCTTTTCTTATACATTTTCTTTGATTAAAAAGTTCTATTCTATAAAAATTAAAAAGAGGTGTAACTATTCTAATAGTAACCCTAGATTTTCACGTAATTCATATCTATTTAGCTGCTAATATCTTTGTTTTATTTTACATACCTTATTTTTTCGTACATTTGTTTGAGTAAGTGAATACAGGGTTGAATGTTTTGCAATGCGTAGTGAAGAAACCAGACTAAAATCTTTCCCGAATTGACTCCCTAAGATATTTCCCGCTATGCTAGTGCCCCTGTTACTTCCACAGAAGTAGAGATTATTCTTTTTATTGAAATATTTGGTCTCAGATAGACGATAAAGTGTCAAAAAAAATGTTAAGGAAGTAATGGTTTTATCTTGTTAATATGGGTTAACTTTCACATTCTTACCAAACTTCAACAACATGTGATGTTAGAATTTTCTGTAACATTATAGACTCGATATAGATTCCAATTATTATATGTACTGTATACGTTCGTTTTGATTTCAACATCTATTGTTCTTTTTCTTATGTTTTTTCAAGTATTGCACAATACTTTTAAGCCTTACATATTTACATAATAATTTTTCAAAATGAATTATTTATGGATAAAAGTTAAAGATAATTCTTGTTTATATTACATCCAAAAACTCCAAAAACAACCTCGTTGAAATTCTCACTTTGATAAGTAACACGCTTTTTCTTTCGTTGCATGAAACACTCCAAAAACTGCCTCAAATGCACCAATAACTGTCCCCAAATTCACTGATAAGTGCTTCAAATGCTCCGATAAGTGCCCCAAATGCCCCGATAAGTGCCCCAAATGCTCTTTTTATCGCTCCTACTGCACATTTATAGCGCTACAAGTGCTCGTTTTGACCGCTACTACTGCTCTTTTTTAAGTGCCCCAATGTCCTAGCTCTAATAATAATAAATGCACTGGCCATCGAAAAATCACTTGATTGGTTATCCATTTCGTTTTCACGATACTGGAGGAACACTGTTCAACAACCGATGTTCCAGCATAGCTTACTTTTCGTTGATCCAGTTCACAATCGCACTAGCGTGCCAATGCCCGATCGTACTTTTACAACTGCCGTAGTCCCCTATAAGTGTATTTATTATTGGGAATAGTTTAAAGGGAGCACTACGTATGTTATATAGAAAGCTACAATCCAATTGAATAGAAATAATTCCTACATTTCTATACGTATTATAAAACAGGAAGATAAGAAAATGAATTTCCAAATTTGAAACGATTTTTTTAAACTACGTATCTGTCTTCGCACTTCTGGTCGAAGTATAAATTCAGATACCGTTTGGAAACAGACATGCTGACGTCAAGATGATGCTGTTGAAACCATGTATCGATTTTCGTGTTTCTACTCGTAGTGTGAATTCCGATATCATTTAGAAACAGACATTCCGGTATCTACTATGAGTCGAAATGGTTGCTAAGTCGATACCCACCGTTAGCGCTACGAATTCGACAGCAAACGGCATCGAATCGACATTCATATGTTTGTTGGGTAAATAATGATTATTATATAAAAAATTTTACGTGTTCGAAAATATGGAACCGTGCGATAACACGGAACTAACCCTAAAAAAACACAAATCGAATTTCTGAACCAATTGCTGCTAATAACCTCATCTGGATTATAATTTTGATATTTTTTAGTTACCGTGAAATAATCACAGAAAATTGTCTCCGTTTTCTATGTTTACGAACGGTTCTTATTTCGTATCATGACTCGAAATAAGGCCCACTTTTACTAAAGTGAGTTGTACTTAAAGCGAGGCCTGCCTGTTGAAGTATCCTGATTCAGTAATTATTTTTAATAAATTTACTAATTTATCTTATGTGTGTGGCCCATTTCTAACCTTTTCTGCTATTTTTTGTAAGCTCATTTCAATCTTAACAAAATTCTCTCGGTCCTCACCAGGTGATGATTTATTTGGTAATTTTTCGGGAATAGGTAGATAGTCGGCGCAGGAATAATAGGTATAGATTTTAACATTAAAATTTTAAGTTGTAATATAGAAATGTGTGGTTATCTGTTTGGATCTTGTGCCTGTTTTAACTTGTGCTATTATCAATAGTGCTATTATCAATATTGAACGGTTTTGCGAGTGAATAATAGTTGAAGTTAGTGTTTTGGATTTATTCATTTCATTCGTAAAGTTAATTAAATGTGATTATCCTAGTTTTAATATTTCGCTCTGTTCCCTATGTCATTAAACGCAAAGGTACTAAAGAACATTATATAGTGATCAATTATATGTGTTGTATACGGTGTACTGAACAACTTGTCAATTGATAGATAAACCCTGTAGGTTCTATAAACAGGACACCACTGTAAGTACTGTATAAATATATTATTCTTGGTTAAATGCATTGCTAGTTTTGAATGTATAAGGTTTATTTTTTATTGTGATGAGTTCCTTATAATTTTATTAAACGGCTCTTCTAGTAATTATCTGTAGGCCGAACTGAGATGCATTTCATGGTAATCAAAACTATTTTTCTGCATTCAATGATTATGAATTGTTTTTTTTTTACATTTTTCATTTAGGCTTAAAATTTTTTAATAATCGTTGTATTTACGGTTCGGTTTTGGTCTCCCTACAGGTTGAGTAGCGGAGCTAATAGGGTTGACGATCTGATATGTATTTTTGAGAATTACTTCATCGAGGGTGAATTGCAGTACCTATATTGATTGAGCCTACCTATATTGAGTGAGCCTACCTATATTGAGTGAGCCTACCTATATTGAGTGAGCCTACCTATATTGAGTGAGCCTACCTATATTGAGTGAGCCTACCTATATTGAGTGAGCCTACCTATATTGAGTGAGCCTACCTATATTGAGTGAGCCTACCTATATTGAGTGAGCCTACCTATATTGAGTGAGCCTACCTATATTGAGTGAGCCTACCTATATTGAGTGAGCCTACCTATATTGAGTGAGCCTACCTATATTGAGTGAGCCTACCTATATTGAGTGAGCCTACCTATATTGAGTGAGCCTACATATACTGATCGAGGCCCACCTACCTACCTATACTGAAGTCTGCAGTGGTGGATATCTACGGTGCACTGTGTTTTCAGTACGCAGTGCGGAGTGTCTTTAATAGTTGGAGACTTTATTAATTATTGTTGGTAATCTTTAGCACTTCCAATCAATTCGTCTTGAATATTTATTAACATTTTTATATAGGGTACATTATTATTGGTAAGACCGTGTGAGAACTCACACCAGCTTGCCGTTGTTTCTGTGAGAGTCTTCCTTTTCACAGTAACAACTGACTATGACTGTGACTTTTTTTGACACTAGACTTTTTTATACAGCTATATTGTGTGTAATTTCCTAATTTTTATGTGCTTCAGTTTCCCATTAAATGGTTCACTACTGGCGTACTTTTAAATTTGTGGTTGATTATAGTTGTTGAGTTTGTGCGTCAGTAGTGCTGTTGAACTTTATTCCGTTCAGAGTTTATATACATATTTTTGGATATTAAGTTTACCTCTATATATAGAGTTTAATATTTCCTCTTGTGTAAATATTGCCGTATTCCTGTCTTTATTTTTTTGTACTATATTTCCTAAATACACTAATCAACGATAATGGTAGTTTTTCTAATCCGATTGAGAGCTCCTATAATTAATGATTTAATTAGCCAGTTGTTAAGTTTTAAATAGTGGAAAAAAATGAGAACATTAGCTTTAGAGATTCGGTCGTAGTTTTCACGTTCAGTGCCACTACATAGGGCGTGAAATTTTCTGGTGCCCAGACCAGGGACCTGTTGTGTTGCTCTCAATCGTGGTTTAGGAATTTATACTTTTTTTGGTGTATTCATTGCTTTGATCATTTATTTATCACTTAATTATTTATTTTGTGCGGTTCATTATGACTGAACATTAGGATTTGATTAATATGGCTTCTTCCCCTAAGGTTATTGTTACGGGGGAGATACCGGTGTTCCCTTCAGTTGTTTGCACTGATTGTAACCCTGTTATTCACCCCTCTGAACAGTCTCATGAGGAAACTATGAAACTACTAGGTAGCCTGATGGGAGAGGTGAATATTCTTAAAGAAGACAGAAGATGCCTTGCGGAGGAACTGAAGAACAAGACTGAGAATGATGCAAGAGTAAGGAGGTCGTTGGCGGTGTATCTCGGTTTTTTGGCCCAGTTTTCAGAAGGCCCGGTCCTCATCTAATTTCTAGATGGTGAGTTAATAGATTCTGATCATTCTTCCTCTATTCTGGCATCAATTGATTAGTTCAGAACTTTACTTCTTAAACCACCTGATTTTGCGTTTGTAGATGAAATTTCACGTATGAACTTTATTGGAAAGTTGTTTTCTAAAGATGCATCAGAGCCATTAGACTTTCAGGGTAAGCCGTTTGGGCATAGGAAACCTTTCAGTTGGTGGAGAGATAACTAATCTTTTTGAGAGATTAGTTACGTCTAGTGGATAGAAGGAACTTGGAGAAAGTCTCAGAGATGAATACAACTGTCATCTAGGTTCAAAATCCTCACTCGTACACTCAACACTTAATGAGAAAGATGTCAAACCAAAGGCTAAGAAGCTACTAGCTTCTGAATCACCCTCTTGTGATGACTCATCGGACAGGAAGCCATTCAAATTGGATCCAGACTCGTTTCAGAAAAGGAAAGAGAATAGGCATCGGTCCTAGAGTGATGAAGACCGTGTACTGTTGAAAGCTCTTCAGAACTTAGGTCGAAAAAGGAAGTTATCCCTCCTGCTGTATTCAACTCTGATAAAGCAGACAAAGCAAACTCTTTCGAAAAATTTCTTAACTCTTACGAGCGATATTTCGAAGCAAAATATGATGGAACCCAACGTGAAATGAGTACTCATCTTGAAAGGTATCTGGAGGGGTCTGTGCGCTCTGCGTATGGAGCTAGCATGAAGTATGGTAAACTCAAGGAGAAGTTAATTTCATGGTTTGAGGCACAAACTATTGACCGCAATGATAAAATAAGGGAAAACTTCAGCCAGTTAATTATATATGATGCCAGGAGAAACTTGCACTATATGTATATTGTCTACGTGTAGAGCAGTTAGCTGTTAGAGCTTTTAAAGGTTCTCTCAGTGAAATGGAGCATCAGCTCAAGAGAAAGTTGAGAGACACTTCTCCATCAAGTTTAATCCACCAAATTGACACAGCTGATAGTATATTCAGTATCACGGAAGAGGGAAGATTAACCTGGATAAGGATAAAGAAGATGGCGGAGCAACACGACCGGAAGAAGATGAAAGGAGATCTTACAAAGAAGACTGAAGTAGAACAAGTTTCATTGTTCTACAGTAAGGCTGACAATGCAAGTCCGAACAAAGAACTGAGTAAATCATGGGAGTCGGACCATTATTTTGCGCCCCCACGTCAACAGAGGGTCCACTGGAATAATAATCAGAGTTCACCACCGTCTAGGAACTTTGAAAGAGATGCAAGCAATCCAGACCAGATGCAGAAACAGAGTGGACAAAGCAGGAACATGCGCTGCATGCAGTGTGGTAAGAATGGTCATACTGAAACCAATTGTTGGGGTAAGCAGAATAGATGCTTTGCTTGTGGCTCCAGAGAACATTGGAAGATGAATTGTCCGTTGATTTCAAATAGATTTGGTAGGCGAAATGAATGACCTTTTATTTTCGAAGAAAGCCATGTGGAAGAAGTCCAATATACCAACAACTAAAGGCGAAATTTAAACTGAAAAGCTCTGAGCAAGATGAGCAAATCTCAGAGTAGACTAGTACAAAGCTCACAAACCAGAAGGAGGAAACTATGCCACAAGATATGAAACAGTCTGACGAGACTGATAAGAACTTATCCGTCGGTTCATTTAATGGACCTTCCTTTGGGGAATTTTAACAGTCTTGTGAATCTCCAAATAGTGACGGAGTTCAGATGGATAATACTTCATTAGACATTGCGAAAGAATTAGTAGAAACAGAACGAGAGTTCTTTAATTACGGTCATATATCCTTGGTTGAATGTGTGAAAGAGAACAGACTAGTGACAAAGTTGACAATGGTAGGCACAGAGTGTAAAGTGCTCATAGATAGTGGTGCTGAATCTATTTTAATCCCATTAGTATTACTACAGTCTGCAGGTATTTCTTTTCAGCGTGAGTTAGACCTTCAGGTGAAAGGGTTTGGTAATGGGGTACCTACTGAAGTCCTGGGAAGAGTGAGAACATCTCTTAACCTGCATGGATACCAATCTGGTGAGTCTGAATTTTTAGTGATGCATGGTAGATATTTAAATTCTTTTGTTTCATTAGATCTAATAAACTAATTATCGATCTGAAACTCAGACGTTTACGTAGAGAATTTGATAGTGGAACCGTTTGGGACTGCTATATTCCCGATGAAACTAGTTACCGTACAGTATGGTCCAAGCTACCTCTTTTGATTACCAAGCCTACTGTATTAAGACCAAATGAAACAAAATTAGTAAAGACTCAATGAGTTTATCCGATAGAATTCAAGCTCACTCCTTCGTCTTGTTCCATTAATGAACGAGAACTGTATTTTGTTGATGAGACTGATTCTTCCTCTTATTTACAGATGTTCAGTGGTTTGGTTCCTGTGACTCTGAGGGAACGAGGGGTCCTGGTCAGTAACACTGGCACGAAGGTGGAACAGGTCCGTGTGGGTCAGCAAGTTGGCACAGCTTCTTCCGTCATAGATATGGAAGAGATAACCAAGAGTTCCCATATCTCTGTTGTGGTTATGGATGACGATGTAAAGGTGAATGAAGGTGACATTGGTTCTTTGGTGGATGTAGACTTGCAGGAACATCTAACTGAATGTGAAAAGAAAGTTATACGCGAGTTATTAGAGAAACATGGCGGTGTTTTTGGTAAATCTAGGGAAGTGGGGTTAATAAATATTCCTCCCCAGGGTATAGAGTTAGCTGATTATACGCCTATCTTCCAGCGACCACGTAGATTTCCAGAACCTGTTAACGAAGAAAGAAAAAATCGAGCGCCAATGCAGTGAATTAGAGCTTCTTGATGTAATTGAACAAAGTACTTCAGGATGGTCCTGTCCAGTGGTACCGATACGTAAGAAGGATGGAACAATAAGGTTATGTATAGATTACCGTATATTATATGCAGTAACAAAAGCCGATAAGCACCCCCTTCCCAACCTGAGTAATGCCGTGTTCAGAATGTTTGGAATACAGTACTTCACTACATTAGATCTGATAAAAGGATATTACCAGGTACCATTGGCAGATGAAACTAAACCATATACTGCTTTCTCCACAGCTAGAGGACACTGGCAATTTAAAAGGTTGTCTTTCGAAATGAAAAACGCCCCCGCTGTTTTCCAGAGAACCATGAAAATGATCCTCAGTGGTTTCTCATGGCGAAAAGTCATCGTGTATATAGATGATATTCTGATTATGGGCGACACCTTCGAAGAGCATGCAGAGCTTTGTCGGAAAGTTTTACGTACCTTGGATGGACATGGTATCAAGCTTCATTTGGCGAAGTGCAAATGGTTTTGCAGTCAGGTAGAATTTTTAAGACACGTAGTTGGAAGAGAGGGTTTGAAGAAACCTGATTCCTACATAGATGAAGTCAAGAATAAGACTCAGCTTCGCAGATTTTTGGGTCTATTGAATTTCCGACGGAAATTCATTCCAAATTGTTCCTTGATAACGAGGCCTTTGAGCACTGCAACTGGAGGTAAAAATAAAAAAGGGACTTATAGACTGGACTCGAGAGATGGAGCAATCATTCATCCAGTTGAAGGAACTTATGGCTAAGGACTTGAAATTGGCTTTCCCTGATTACAGTGATAACTCTGGTCCTCTTTTAGTTTTCACCGATGCATCTGCTACCGGTATTAGAGCGTGTTTCACACAAGTTCAGGGAGGAGAACATAGAGTTATAGCTTATGCTTCAGTTGCGTTCAATTCCGCTGAGGTGAAATATAGCACCCTCGAAAGAGAATTGGCAGCTATCCGGTGGGCTCTCAGAACGTATCGGCCATTCATTTTTGGGGTGGAATTCCTGGTTTGTACCGATCACCGTCCTCTACTTCACATGTATAACCTCCAAATTGTCAACATGAGGTTAGCAAGAACGTTTCGTGAACTTGGAGAGTATAACTTTACAGTGAAGTACACTCCTGGACGGGAGAATGTAGTCGCCGATGCGCTATCTCGTAATGACGAACATTGCTGTGAAGGGAAGCATGATATTGTTAATGCAGAGGACTTGCCCTCAGGGATATTGCGAGCAAAGGAGGTTCCCGGAGGAGGTGACTCTATATTGCAAAGTCTCCTGGTAGCTAGTAAGAGTATAGAACTGACTAGATGTGCTCCGGGCGATGCCAGTGATCTTCGAACAGCATTGATAACAGAGTTGTTGAGGCATCCCGATGGTTATGGGATACCAAAGACTAAATCAAGAAATAGAGATTTGAAGTTAATGTTGCAACCCGGTCAATTACTCTGTGCAGAGGCGTTAATGGCTTTCTCACATTTATATGATTGTACTGTATTAGTGCACTTTGGAAGACTGTTTCCTATCGTTTACACCTCTCCTTTTGTTACTGTCGGTAAAAGTACTCGGAGAGTACATCTACATTGTGTAGCCGGAATCCACTATAACCCACTAGTGGAAGGACTGGGATACGGAGTTCCAAGATTTGCAACGGTTCCTGCTGCTGCGTCTTTTGACGAACTGCCATACATTGAAGATCCCAATGTAAGTGAAGAAGGTGAGCTGGAGGAGACAATGAAGCTCATAAATACAGTTTATGAATCTGAGAAGAAAACACCTTGGTGTAATCTTCATGAGATAACTCACAGTGCTTCTCTAATGTTGCAAGTTAATGGAATAATGGTTTGTGCCTTATTGGACAGCGGAGCTCAGGTGAGTGTGGTAAGGAGATCTAAAGTTAGTCAGAGTTTTTGTCAGTGGACTGAGTATGATGTAATGGAGATAGTTGGCGTTGGTATGGGACGCACTACTGTCTTGGGTACCCCCTCGAGCCATCCACCTTGACGTGGTGAGGGGGCTTGTGTGGGCCAATGATGGTAGAGGCTATGCTAGCTGGGGGTCTCGACCCTCAGGCAGATTCAATCATGCTAGATTGGCTCTACTTGAGGCTCCAGACTAAGAGATGGTGTGGACGGACCCCTGGATATGACTGGAAACTGATATGGCTCAGCTATGAAGAGAATAGCTGGGGAAGGTGACCCCATTAATAAACCCCCCTATCTATAGGGTACTAATAGAAAATATGATAAAGTCCACTTATGAAATAAAAGCTAACAGCGTTAACGGGACTCCTATTGCGGATAGCAGTAGGAGTGTCGCGCTCGGTCGGTCTCTCTCAGATCAGGAGGAGACTGTCCGTTATCAACTAGCTGATCCAGGGCTTGGTGGAGACCAGGCCAGCCCTGCTCAGAAAACGACTGGCACCGATCACGATTTGGACTCTGATATGGACTACTCTATGAATATATCCAAAAACCCCAGTGGCCTAGCAGAGCCCCAATCTTCTAACCAATCTCGTGCATCAAAATCCGATGCACGTGTTCAGAGAGTGAACAGACCGCAGAATATTAGAACTGCAAGACCGAAAGAAAACCATAATATGATGAACCTTGATATGTTTGGACCAAAGAAATTTACTAGATTCTACTCAATAAAATCAACTGGTGAATCTAATATAGCTAAGTTAAATATGTTTAAAGTTGATAAAACAATTAAGAACCTCATCGGACAATGTGAAAGAATATCTGAGGATTATCACAATAAAACATGGACTGTGCAAGTGAAATCTGAAGAACAAGGAAAACTACTGGTAGAAATGAAAGAATTAATGTCTGAGCCAGTCACTGTGACCGCTCATGAATTCTACAATCAATCGCAAGGAGTCCTGACGTGTGCTCTTTTAAAGGGTTACTCGGACCAGGACATTACAGAGGGTTTATTTGAACACGGTGTTATTCAATGCCGACGAATCATCAGGAACCCTAAGTCAGCAAACCCTGATCCAACATCAACATTAATATTGACTTTCAACACGCCAACTCCACCGGACAGAATAACCATCCGAACAGGACTGAAGGAGAGGATTCGACCATATATCCCTCTACCTAGACGCTGTTTCAACTGCCAACACTATGGTCACTCTGGAGCAAAATGCAGGAGACCTGTCCCTGTCTGCTTCAGATGTGGCAAAAATGTAGAAGGAGACCATAAACCTGAAACGTGCACACTTCCAATAAATTGCATACACTGCAAAGAACCACACAGTGTTACATCAAAAACCTGCCCAAAATACCTATTTGAAAAAGAACTTCTGACTCTGAAAACTAAAGAACACCTGACCTTTGCCGAAGCTAGAGCCCAAATGAATATAAACATGCCTATTGGTAAATCTTATGCCTCCGTCACCAAAAGTAACCTCTCTACAGATTCTCCAAAACCAGCTGATGTGAATAACAACAAATCGCAAACTCCAAACAACCATGTGAAACATTCCAAGGGGTCCCAAAAACGACCCCTTGAGAGGAGGGACTCCTCGCCTCTAGACCAAGCAGACTCACAAAACTCGACAACCCCAAGAAAACCAGTAAAGCAGCCAAAACATGACGACAACTTTAATCTCCTAATTCATGATCGGGAAGACCCAGAAGAGATGCAAGTATCCGAACCACCGGACAAAATACTTATAAAGAAAAAAAGGAATTCCGCCCCCGATATAAGAAAAACTATTAATAAAGAAAAAGAAAATGAATTACTAAATACTCTAAGAAAATCAAGAAGAGATAAAGATAAAGATAAGATCAGCAGTGATAAGTAGTGCTATCTCTGGATAATTCTACTGACAATTTTGTACACTATGCCTCAATGCTCTTATAGAATACTACAGTGGAACTGCCAAGGATATTTTTCTAAATATGAAGACCTCTGCAATATTTTGGCAACACAAAATCCAGCTGTAGCTGTCTTGCAAGAAACAATGCTCAGCAACCGCACTTTTCGACCACCTAGTGGCTATACTATATATAGTGATTTTAATATACCAACTCCTGGTCACGGATTAGCTGCAATAATCCGTAACGATGTACCTCATATGAAAATTGATCTTCAAACCAACCTTCAAGCCACTGCATTTAGAATCAGACTATCTCGGCAATATACAATCTGCAATATCTACATATCCCCACAGGATATCCTCCAACAAAATGATCTCATGTCCCTCATTGACTCTCTACCATCTCCACTAATACTCTGTGGAGACTTTAATGCACGTCACCCCTTATGGGACAATCTGTGCACTATACAAAACCCTAGGTCCCGAACAATTGAGGCTTCCCTTATGGCCTCCTCTATGAGCATTCTGAATACAGGATGTGCTACACACTTCCATGTCCAGACTGGTTCTCTCTCTGCTCTGGACCTCTCGCTGTGCTCTGGAAACATACTCTCAGAACTCAATTGGTATGTCTTGGATGATCTCTATGGTAGTGATCATTACCCTATAATCATTGAAGAGCTGGCGATGGAGAACCATGTAGATGCTGTAAGATTCATGGAACACCATGCCAATTGGGATTTATTCCACAGAGAGACCCATATTGAAGACTATGAACGATTCCTCGAAGAAGATAGCATAGATGCACTTGTAGAGATCTACAATACCCATATTATAAGAGCTGCAACTATTTCTATTCCAATGAGTAAGGGAAATATCCGGCCAAAAACTGTCCCCTGGTGGACTGAAGAATGCTCTGCAGCCAACAATGACCGCAAACTGAAGCTCAGACAGTACCAAAGAAGTGGCCTAATTGTGGACAAAATTGCTTACTGTAGAGCAAGAGCAATCGCTAAAAGAATTAAATTTGAAGCCAAACAGAAATCGTGGCGCAATTTCATCAATAGTCTCAATGCCCTTACTCCCATGAAAAAGATATGGAAACGTGTACGTAAGATTAGAGGTTGCTATCAAAGCAATAAACCGCCATGTCTTAACAGTGGGAGTAACCCCATTACTGACCAGGAACAAGTTGCCGAATTAATGGCATCTCATTATGAACGAGTAAGTAGCAATGAGGCGTACTCGCCTGAGTTCCAAAGACGCCGGAGAACTGCTGAGGTACCCCTCCGGTTTGCTTCTCGTGATGAACTCTCCTATAATAGCCCTTTGTCAATACTTGAACTTAGACGGATGCTATCGACATGTGGGAATTCAGCAGTAGGAGAGGACAAAATTAGCTACTCTATGATTAAAAGGTCTCACAGTACATGCCTCAAATTCTTACTTTCAATAATGAATAGAATATTTGATGCTGGAACCTATCCGTCACAGTGGCGCTCAAGCATCGTGCTATCTTTTCCAAAACCTGGAAAGGACTCTACGCTTGAAGAAAACTACAGACCAATCTCATTGACGAGCTGTGTTGGTAAACTTATGGAAAAGATAATTAATAATAGACTAACTACGGTTCTGGAGTCAATGAACAAGATCAAGTTGCATCAGTATGGATTTAGAAAAATGCATAGTACAGTTGATGCTTTAAACAGATTCACAGCAGATATCAGTGACTCATTGAATTGCAAACAACATACCTTGTGCGTCTCCTTTGACATGAAAAAAGCCTACGACACCACGTGGCGATATGGTATCCTCCTTGCTATGCATGGTGCTGGTCTGAGGGGAAAACTGCCGATGTACATCGAAAACTATCTGTCTGATCGCTATTTTAAAACAAAAATAGGAAAAGCTCTCTCTGTACCCCACGTTCTTGAACAGGGTGTCCCCCAGGGTGGAGTGCTAAGCTGCACTTTGTTTTCCCTGGCAATAAATGGTATTTTGGATTGTGTACCCTCTAATGTGAAAGCCTCATTGTATGTTGATGACCTGCTGATTTACTGCAGTGGTGGCTACATCCCTGGACTTGAGAGGAGGCTTCAAGGTGCCATAAATAGGATCAGTAGATGGGCAAACACCCACGGCTTTTCGTTCTCTGCCGCTAAGACAAATTGCATCCATTTCCATAGAAGAAGAAAGTTTCAAACTCCTTTGAAATTGTTCCTGAATTATGCAATAATCCCCAACAGAGAGTCAATAAAGTACCTTGGTATGACAATTGACTATAAACTAACGTGGAAGAAGCATATTATCCTCCTGAAGCAGGAGTGCCAGAAAAGATTAGATCTGCTGAAGTGCATCTCCCACACAACATGGGGATCGGACGCTACCACGATGCTGAGATTGTATAGAGCAATAATAAAATCTAAGCTAGATTATGGATCTGTCATCTTCAGCTCAGCCTCTCAAGCTGTCCTGAAATTGCTTGATCCGGTGCACAACACAGCGATCAGGCTCTGCATCGGGGCTTACAGATCGTCCCCTGTGCTGAGTCTGTATGCATATAGTGGAGAACCCCCACTGGAATTACGTCGTGAGCAACTGACACTGCAATATTACGCAAGAACGATGCAACTACCCACTTCAGCAACATATAATATTGTACAGTCACTCACAGAGGGAACCCGACTTGTAATTAGTCCAATATCTAATCGAATCAAAAATATAACAGAACATCTAAACATTGATATCTCCACCCTCCCATTCTCATTTGGAACCGTTCCTGTGTGGCAACTTTCAGCTGATGCTCTTTGTACCTCATACGATTACCCAAAGAAAAATACATGTAGCGATTACGTGATGAGGCAACTATTCTACTCGCATGCCAACGAATGTCATGGTGACCAATTTTCAATCTATACTGATGGTTCCAAGAGTGAAGATGGTGTTGGATGCTCTGCTGTTAGTCTCCGTGGTACACGGAAAATGAAGTTGATGGCAGAAAGCTCCATATTCACTGCTGAACTCTGTGGAGTACTGTGCGGCCTACAAATTGCCCATACTGTTAATAGAAGTTCCTTTGTTATCTTCTGTGACTCTCTCAGTGTTCTCCAAGTTGTCGAACATTACGACACTACACATCCTCTGATACAAAAGATAGTAACTTGGCTAATTAAATTGGAAAGAAAGGGCAAGTCAGTCAAATTCTGTTGGTGCCCAGCCCATGTTGGAGTTACCGGTAATGAGAGAGCGGACCAGATGGCACGTGCCGCTGCCGAAGAAGATGCACCGATCTGTAACGAAGAGATACCCTGCAGGGACTGGTACCCTATCATTAAGCGCAAAATCTCTGAAAAATGGAGCGAACGATGGCGCGAAACCCAAGGAAATAAGTTGCGTAAATTGAAGAACACCGCTAACGTATGGCACTCGAGTAATACCGAAAACAGGAAATATGACATCATACTGGCTAGACTCAGGATTGGACATACGAAAATAACACATCAACACCTGATGGAAAATAGACAACAACAGTACTGTGAAGACTGCATCGTTCCTGTAACTGTCAAGCATCTGCTGGCAGAATGTCCCTCACTTCAAGATGTTAGACTACAGTTATATCCACAGACACGAGATGATGACACTGATAATATAATGAAAATTATGCTGGCTGAGCAACAAGATGGAAACTTCAACCGTGATCCCCTTATAGCCTACCTGCAACAAACTCAATTACTGAATGAGATAGTATAGCAGTAACAACTGAAGAACCATAAATTGAAGTACGACGCGAAATAGCATTTTCTGAAGCGTCAAGATCATCAAGAAAACTACTACTACTACTACTACTGTCTTGGGTAAGGTACCTTTGTCGCTATCATTCGATGTAATGTTGTCGCTATCATTGTAATGTTGAACCATGAATTTTATATAATGATGATAGCAATTTGAAATTTTGTGTTATACTTGGGTCGGATTTCATGGAAGATCATAGATTGCAATTAGACCTTGTTAATGATTTGTTAACAATTGACAATACATTCATGAAGTTGTTCCCATTCACCGATATGAAGGATGAAAGCTCCGTATTCACTATAGTTGCCACTGGAAGCTGTGATGGATCATCTCCGGAATCCACTTTCTCAACTAGATTGGATCGAATGGAGATAATCGAAATTCAGAAGCATAACCAGATATCTCAGGTAAAACGTCGTGTTGTGTTTTCCTCTGACTGTTCTTGGCCATGTTCCATTAAGAAGTATAGAAGGTACAGTAAAGATTATTCTATTGTAGATGAAATTCTTGTTTATAACAGAATAAATACTTTGGTTCCTGTAGTACCTCGTAACTTTTTAGTTGAGGTCTGTCTAACTTTCCATCATTTCAGGTGTCATCCAGGACGGCAGAAGTTAATAGAGGACGTGGCCTTACACATATGGCACCCATCACTAGCGGCAGTTGCTGCGGATGTCACTCGGACATGCGAGCAATGTCATCGGGTGAAGATAGCTGGTGTAGCCCAACCTCCCATAACCAAAGTAAAGACTGCATCATCGTTCGAGTTGTTGACGGTAGACCTCTTGGCTCTACCTAAAACTAGTCGGGGGAATGTATGCTGTTTAGTGACCGTTGACCATTATTCTAAATGGCTTTCTGTTGTACCACTGAAGGACAAGACTGCGTCTAGTGTAGCTTTGGCGATGGAGAACAGAGTGCTGCCTGGATTGGTTAAATTACCTCAGAAACTCCAAGTGATAACGGACCGGAGTTTAGGTCCCTTGAATTCATGGATTTACTTAAAAGAATTGGTGTATTACACTTATCCGCACCACTGCCTATAAGCCTACGAATAATGGATTGGTGGAGCGGACCAACAGAAATATTACTGAAATGTTGCGCAACCTTGGAGCTGAGCCTAATAATTGGGACACTTTCATACCACAGTTGGTGGTGCAATACAATTCATCTACTCACTCCGAACTAGGTGTGTCTCCATCGATGTTTCTGATTGGTTCAGAACAAGAGTATACTGCTGGGTTGCAGATACCAACTGATAAAACAGAGTATTGGGAAGAGGGCAATCCTTCTTTTAAATCATTCAGACCTGGTCAATACGTGTTACGTAAGGTGGTTTTCCCAGGACGACGTTTGGTGAACAAACTCTCGGAAAGATATACTGGTCCTTACGAAATAATAAAGTGCAACCTTATTAAGGTTTCTTACGTGATCAGAAACATTGAAAGTACCGATCAACATAAGGTACATCATACGCAGCTGCGACGTTTTTACAAGCCTCCATCCTATCTCCTTGCACATCCTACTTACGATGAAATCTTCGACTGAGGCCCGTCGCCCCCACTTGGTGAGGAGGTAGTCTCAAATTCTTCCATGGATGAGTTTGTTGGAGGAGCATCGTTTGCAGCTTTCGACGGAGGTTATATGTCAGACAGTGATTCGACATCTTCTGAGGAGGTACATGAAAGTGTAACAGAATCAGAGGTCCAGATTCAAGAATGTTCGCTTAGACTTCAACCAACACATTGCAAGGCATTTGAAGACTACATTCCCGACATTTGTACCCACGAGGAAGATTATCAACGAACGAGAGATATGCATTTCGAGGTATCCGTCGGGGTCTCTTCGTTCAGTCATGGATTCGATTAGTCTGAAATAGAGATGGACCCATTATTTGGGAGATGGTTGAGGAGAAATTTATGAAATGCGATGAACAGTCGGAGGTAACTGACTTGGAGCTACTGACGGATAGTTTGGTTACAACTGAGGATTGTTCACTTATTCAAAATGTCTCGGAGATTTCCGATGATGAGGACATTAACTATGAAAGTTCTTACTCTGACTTTTATCACACAGAGACTGAGGAAGATATCTGTTCTGTCGAAGAGATTGTTTTCAAGTGGCCTTTCACGCCTACTGCTATTACACTATTTCCTTCAAAACGGTGTTGGAGTTGTAATGATTTGATTACTATTGCTGAGAGACAACCATCTTGGAGGGATTTTCAATAGTTATCGTTAGAAATTGCTGCTATGGATCTTGCTGTAGCAAAGCCTAATACAGAAACCACGAGCGAAATTAAAGGCAATGATGCTGCTTTTCAGAGGTTGCAGTTGGTGACCGCAGCAGGTGTCGATGATGGTGATTTGGCGGCTCCAGTGCACAGGAACTTGGTTGTAGGTCGCAAAGGAACAAGATCAACTTGTACTGCGAAGGACTTGCCGCATGTCCAACTAAGAACGCTGGAGTATAAAAACAGAAACTACGAGTACGTATGTAAATGGGCCAGGTGAGGAGGAATGAAGTATCCTGATTCAGTAATTATTTTTAATAAATTTACTAATTTATCTTATTTGTGTGGCCCATTTCTAACCTTTTCTGCTATTTTTTGTAAGCTCATTCCAATCTTAACTAAATTCTTTCGGTCCTCACCAGGTGATGCTTTAATTGGTAATTTTTCGGGAATAGGTAGATAGTCGGCGCAGGAGAAATAGGTATAGATTTTAACATTAAAAATTTAAGTTGTTATATAGAAATGTGTGGTTATCTGTTTGGACCTAGTGCCTTTTAAACCTTGTGCTATTATCAATATTGAACGGTTTTGCGAGTGAATAATAATTGAGGTTAGTGTTTTGGATTTATTCATTTCATTCGTAAAGTTATTTAAATGTGATTATCCTAGTTCTAATATTTCGCTCTGTTCCCTATAGTCATTAAACGCAAAGGTACTGAAGAACATTATATAGTGATCAATTATATGGTGTGTACGGTGTACTGAACAACTTGTCAATTGATAAATAAACCCTGTAGGTTCTGTAAACAGGACAACACTGTAAATACTGTATAAATATATTATTCTTGGTTAAATCTAGTTTTGAATGTATAAGGTATATTTTCTTATTGTGATGTGTTCCTTATAATTCTATTAAACGGCTCTTCTAGTAATTATTTGTAGGCCGAACTGAGATACATTTCATGGTATTCAAAACTATTTTTCTGCATTCAATGATTATGATTTTTTTTTTCACATTTTTCATTTAGGCTTAAAATTTGCAGTGCGCATTATTATTTGTTCATTTCTAATAATCGTTGTATTTACGGTTCGGTTTTGGTCTCCCTACAGGTTGTATAGCGTTGTATTTACGGTTGTAGTAATCGTTGTATTTACGGTTCGGTTTTGGTCTCCCTACAGGTTGTGTAGCGGAGCTAATAGGGTTGACGATCTGATATGTATTTTTGAGGATTACTTCACCGAGGGTGAATTGCAGTACCTATATTGATTGAGCCTATCTGTATTGTGGTGGAGCCTATCTGTATTGTGGTGGAGCCTATCTGTATTGTGGTGGAGCCTATCTGTATTGTGGTGGAGCCTATCTGTATTGTGGTGGAGCCTATCTGTATTGTGGTGGAGCCTATCTGTATTGTGGTGGAGCCTATCTGTATTGTGGTGGAGCCTATCTGTATTGTGGTGGAGCCTATCTGTATTGTGGTGGAGCCTATCTGTATTGTGGTGGAGCCTATCTGTATTGTGGTGGAGCCTATCTGTATTGTGGTGGAGCCTATCTGTATTGTGGTGGAGCCTATCTGTATTGTGGTGGAGCCTATCTGTATTGTGGTGGAGCCTATCTGTATTGTGGTGGAGCCTATCTGTATTGTGGTGGAGCCTATCTGTATTGTGGTGGAGCCTATCTGTATTGTGGTGGAGCCTATCTGTATTGTGGTGGAGCCTATCTGTATTGTGGTGGAGCCTATCTGTATTGTGGTGGAGCCTATCTGTATTGTGGTGGAGCCTATCTGTATTGTGGTGGAGCCTATCTGTATTGTGGTGGAGCCTATCTGTATTGTGGTGGAGCCTATCTGTATTGTGGTGGAGCCTATCTGTATTGTGGTGGAGCCTATCTGTATTGTGGTGGAGCCTATCTGTATTGTGGTGGAGCCTATCTGTATTGTGGTGGAGCCTATCTGTATTGTGGTGGAGCCTATCTGTATTGTGGTGGAGCCTATCTGTATTGTGGTGGAGCCTATCTGTATTGTGGTGGAGCCTATCTGTATTGTGGTGGAGCCTATCTGTATTGTGGTGGAGCCTATCTGTATTGTGGTGGAGCCTATCTGTATTGTGGTGGAGCCTATCTGTATTGTGGTGGAGCCTATCTGTATTGTGGTGGAGCCTATCTGTATTGTGGTGGAGCCTATCTGTATTGTGGTGGAGCCTATCTGTATTGTGGTGGAGCCTATCTGTATTGTGGTGGAGCCTATCTGTATTGTGGTGGAGCCTATCTGTATTGTGGTGGAGCCTATCTGTATTGTGGTGGAGCCTATCTGTATTGTGGTGGAGCCTATCTGTATTGTGGTGGAGCCTATCTGTATTGTGGTGGAGCCTATCTGTATTGTGGTGGAGCCTATCTGTATTGTGGTGGAGCCTATCTGTATTGTGGTGGAGCCTATCTGTATTGTGGTGGAGCCTATCTGTATTGTGGTGGAGCCTATCTGTATTGTGGTGGAGCCTATCTGTATTGTGGTGGAGCCTATCTGTATTGTGGTGGAGCCTATCTGTATTGTGGTGGAGCCTATCTGTATTGTGGTGGAGCCTATCTG
>CANNZV010003642.1:0-57866 GCA_947561585.1 Caprella mutica
CACTGGGCCAATGCAATGAAAACGACAATGGGCCAACGGTTGCTAACCAACACTGGCCCAATGAAGGAAAATATTGGTTAACCAATCCAGTGATTTTTTGATGTACCAGTATATTTATTATACAAGTCTACCGGTTCTCTTTGGCAGTTATCGCCAGACAATCAGAGAGGTTAGGTCACACCAAATAGCCAATTTAATATCCTCAATTAAGTATATCTTTGAAATTGTAGCCGTTTCAGGCAATTTAGTATAAATAGGCTTGTTATTCCTTCAATTATTAATATAAAACTTTATTTATTTCCTTGATAAAATAAGCTTGACCACTAGTTATTTCATATACAGGCATCCCCCGCTTTAGTTACCAAATCACGACTCAGTTTAGTTACAAAACGGTAACTAAAGTGAATAAAAGTAACAAGAAATTTATAATTGTCACTCCTCGAATATCTATATCTCATTTTCTATGAGTTATAGAAAGAAAATTTGTTTTAGTTATTAGAGAACTACGTATATAAGCATATTATTAATAATATACAGTCTTTCATTGTTCGTGACTGTGATGAAAAAGTTTAAAGTCGTGCATTTATTAAATGTTTTAAAATCCATCCATAGCTTAACTCTCACTCAGTATAGGTGAGTAATTAATAGATACTTAGATTTCTATAATTATTGTGCTACATTTAACAAACAGCAATTTTATGCTCTATGAAATGTTTTTGGTAGTAGGGTACTAAGTTCCAAGTTATTGATTGGTTCTACAATTTCGGACACGTCATAAAAGAAAATATTATAATTATTATTTAACTTCTATTCTAATTGGTATCATGGATACCAATTGAAATAAAAGTTAAATAATGATTATTATATAAAGATTTTTACGTGTTCGAAAATAAGGAACCATGCGATAACACGGAACTTACTCAGAAATGGAACATGTTGAATTTCTGAACCAATTGCTTCTAATAACCTCATCTGGAATATAATTTTGATGTTTTTTTTAGTTACCGTGAAATAATCACAGAAAATTGTCTCCGTTTTCTATGTCTACGAACGGTTCTTATTTCGAATCATGACTCGAAATAAGAACCACTTTTACTAAAGTGAGTTGTACTTAAAGCGAGGCCTGCCTGTATAGTATGAAAGGCCATTTTTTCATTTGAAATAATTATTCACATTGGAAATTAAACATTCCATTTAATTTTAAATAGAAATATTATTATTTGAATGAAATAGCGTAAATAAAATAATATCTATTCCAGTTTGAATAGGCAACTGTTCGATTTTTTACCCTAATTTTGATCTGTTATTATGTTACTAATTAAATAGTAGTTATTACATACATAGAAATTTTGATGCACTCAGGTGTTTCGAGTTCACCCTATGGCTTTGACTCCAAAGCGAGACACTTTAGTGCATCAAACTATAGTTTGGATGCACTAAAGTGCATAAGTTCGATGCACTTTAGTGTCTTAGCTATAAATTTGTTAAAATGATGAGAAAAATATTCTCATCACTTTAGCAAGGGAAAATTTGAGACACTAAAGTGCGTCGAACTGATGCACTTTAGTGCATCCAAACTATAGTTTGATGCACTAAAGTGTCTCGCTTTGGAGTCAAAGCCATAGGGTGAACTCGAAACACCTGAGTGCATCAGTTGGAGTTGTTTATTTTTCTCAGTGTAGTTAAATATAATTATTACAGTGAAACTCCTGAGTTATGAAGTAATGGTTACTTCATAATTCGTGTGCAGTGACAGTTTTCTGAGATTAAAATCATATAGAATTTTTGTCATTGAGGGATAACTATGGTATAATTCTTATATGGATGTGCACTAATATTTTAAACAAAATTGAGATGATTAAACAAATATTGGGTTAATGTTGAGGGAAATAAATATAGCAACTTATTATTGTACAAAAATGAATATATATCATGGTAGTAGCGTCTTTTATGCCTAAATTTGAATCATTTACAAAAATACACATCATTTAAACCTCAAACAATACAGAAAACACAGTTTATACTCAATATATCCGATTTATTGATAACCTAATCTGTATATAGTAAATCTTTGCTTTCCTGATTTACATTTTCATATATAATACTCCATTATAGGATAATAGTGCCAGACCGTGCATAATTTTATTCTTGGAGTGCGTATTGAACGTATAGTACCTACAACGTACGTTGTGGTCACTGCAGCAGCCTCATGGTCAGAGTTCTTATTTCTAAATTGATATAAAATACTGTACCACATTGATTACATTGTTGTCATTATCTTTAAAGGTCCTCTCCAGGCTCCTGCATAACATAATATTATAGAACTAAGGCCTACGATCATTATTCTGCAAACTGCATACAATTCGGTTCAGTATATATTTTATAATTTGTTTTTAAAGTTTTTTAATACTCTGTGAGCAACAATTGAGCGAATCACTAATCTGATGCTCAAGAAGAAGATTGTACACTCTTTGTTTTGATTACAAATTAGAATTTTATAAACAAACCATACGTTTTTGGCCTTTATTTTAGATATTAATTGTTTCCTAAAGTATATTAACGTTTATATTATAAGTTCATTCAATTTTATACCTTTATAGTGAGTTTACACGAATATTAAATGGATTTATTAAACCTAATACCTAGTTGACAATCAAAACAAATGGTGTACATTCTTTTTCTTCAGGCTGAAAATTTCTTAAATTAGTAAGTCGGAAGTAAAAATAGGTTTTGTAGAGTTTTCATTATAAAAATCTTTAAAAACATATAAAATTAAAAATATGCTACCAAATTCCATGCGGTTTGCAGCAAAATGATAAGAAACATTAGCCTCGTTGAATAACGCAATAAAAATATTTGCCTGGAGGGGACCTTTAACTATAAATTGAGTTTCGGTAATTCTATTGTAATTCAACCCTTTCGAATCCTACGGTACACATATGTCCCAGCAGACATACTTTTCCCCAAGTCAGTGGTAGGATTCAAGGAATTAAGGGGTTCGCATGGGTGGTTTATACATAATACGATACTTGAAGCAATTTAATTTCTCCCTTTTCGCAATTTAAAAATGACGCTTCTGATAGAACACAGAGTTCAAGCATGTTCAAAGCAATTGAAAAATAATCAAATAATTGCCACTTTTTCAAATTTAAGGATTAATCCGTAGATTTATCTTTAAAAAAATCAGACTTCAAGGGGGGGCACAGTTTATAGAAGGGGGGCACACCTTATTCCATGAACTGTGGGGGGGGGCATCGCATATGCCCCGGATGTCCCCCCCCTTTGTATACGCACCTACCTATAGCTGATGTGCATAGGCAATAATGGTAGACATTTAAAAGATATTGTATTTAAATAAAAACTTTAAAATCTTCTCTTGTTTAAATTTGACCAAACGATTCTAACTTTCTTAGTTTTTGTCCAAATAATTTTTCTTTAAAGTAATACCTGACTTTCGCCACACCCACACATGATTTCCAGACATGTTCAAAACATGTATGAAACTCAATTTAGTTTGCTGCTGTTATCAATGTTGTAGTACAAAGTCCATGTACAGAGTACTGTAGTACTTTGGTACCTAGTAAATGTACATGATATAACTAAAATTTCTGTTTCAGCTTCGGTGGGTGTTGTTGTTGTCAAAAGTAGTTTGTTTCTTGTGTTATGTGGTCGAGTCAAGTGGATGTTCGGGATTTAGGGCTAGTTGTCTTTGTTGTGATGCGTGAAGTTTTTTTTGGGAGTGTCTGTGTTTCATCATCTAGACATCTACGACTGTAGGTGGTTGGATGTTTGTGCCTCGTGTGCATCCTGTGGCTTGTGTTTTGAACTACCTGTACCTAACTTGTTTATGTTTGTGTCAGATGTGATAGGGGACCACCAATTTACCAAATAGTGTTTGCAAATTGCGCACAGGCTACAGCCCAGTTTGTATTTGGTGCAGGTGCACTGAACTCCTCTGACTTTTTAAAAAATCTGAGAAATAGCTGCCAACATTTTTATCGATTTATCTAGTCCTCCAACATTTTTCCAGTTTCCCCTCCAAAAATGAAAAATTAATGGTAATAGGATTATATCATTATAGGAGTTATTATAGGACCAGTCTGAAAAGAAGCTCTCCTCAGACGACTCGACGAGTCAGACCCCATTCTGTATTTGGTGCACAAAATTCCACTGACTTTTTGAAAAAGCTTAAAAAATCCATCATAAATTTCCAGTAATGAGTAATTTGGCTAATCCACCAACATTTTACCCATTTTTCCACCGAAAATTAATGGTAACATAGGAATAAATAGATAAAAATCCATCGACTTTGCTAGAATATTATTTTCAAGGATGAAAAATTCCACCGACATGTCGGTGGAATTTACCATGAAATTCAGACTGGCTCAGACCCCAGTCTGTATTTGGTGCACAAAATTCCACTGACTTTTCAATAAAGCTGAAAAAATTCACCATAAATTTCAGGGCTGTATCGGCCAGAGTGGAATAATAACTCATTTCAGATTGACTAGTAACTCTGTTAGGAATTTAGAATGAACAAAAATTACTCAATTTAACCTTAAAAAGTGCAGAAATCAGTGAATTATTTTATAAATTTAAACTCCGCAGTGAAAACTAATGTAAAATAAGCCATTTAAGCTTCACAATTGGGATTGTTGTGATGATAAACATCACTAATGGGAATGCATGAAGTTAGGAGTAACTCTGTTGGAATTTATGTTTTCCAGTCTGGTGTATCGGTAGCTACTCGTTATATCGGCTATTTTTTAGGTATCGGTACTCGATATCGGATCGGCAAAAAATAATTTAAAAATGCCGATACCACCGATACTATTAAAAAGTCTTATTTTATCAAAAATTCACTTATTAGCGTCGGACGGGTGGCTTTGCGCATTTTCCGCATACTTTGATTTTACGAAAAAACTAGAGAAGTCTTAGTCTGTATTTGGTGCACAAAATTCAACTGTTTTTGTAAAAGCTAAAAAAAATTCACCATGAATTTCCAGTAATTTGGCTGATCCACCAACATTTTACCCATTTTTCCACCAAAAATTAATGGTAACATAGGAATAAATAGCTAAAAATCCACCGACTTTGCCAGAATATTATTTTGAATGGAGAAAAATTCCACCGACATGTCGGTGGAATTTACCACGAAATACAAACTGGGAGAAGTCAGCAATCTGATTTTTTATGTGCAGATAGATGGGTAGACCTAGGTGCACACCAAGTTTCAACTCTTTAAGTTCAATAGAAAAAAGTTATCATCGAAAAACTGTGCGCAAAGATCGTGGGGATAAACCGGGTGATTTTTGCGCACTTACCGGGTGTACTTGCGCACCGCTTTCCTTTACTTTCCACCTCCCTAGTCCCTTCTCCATTTACTTTTATCCCACCTATCAACTATTCTTCCTATTTCCTCTCTATCCATGATCCATCTCTCTCAAAGCATCCTAATCCAAACCCAGCTCCGCCATATACTCCTCCTTCTTTCTCATCCACCTCCACCCCCTCTTTCACTCTCCCAATCATATCCCTCAGCACCTCATTTCTAGTATTCATCAACAAACCCACCAAACGTAACCTTCATCTTCATGTCCCTTGCCTTTGCTGATGAGCATCCCACTTCCCCCTGCAAACATGCCACTGGAGCATAAGTAGGTGCTCTCAAGATCCTCCTCCACACCTTATTCTCCAATCTCTGCAACTTCTCAATTTCCGTCTTGTTCACACCATAATCTGCCCCGCATGCAACACCCCACTCTTCCAGAACGTTTTTCCCAACAGCAGTCTGTCACAGGACCTCTCCACCACCGAGTAGGTCACATTCACCATTCTCTTTTCAATCTTTATCTTTTCCTTCTTATTCTCCCTGAAACAATCCCTCCTTGCACCCACCAACACTCC
This sequence comes from Caprella mutica, assembly GCA_947561585.1. Taxonomy (NCBI): domain Eukaryota; kingdom Metazoa; phylum Arthropoda; class Malacostraca; order Amphipoda; family Caprellidae; genus Caprella; species Caprella mutica. The sequence continues at coordinate 5,908 of CANNZV010003642.1, forward strand.
CAGATATCTGATTTCCTCCACCACCTCCATTGCTCTTACCACATTCCCCTCAACAACACCACCCCCACCTTTAAAAACCATACACTTACTCTTCTCTCTACTTATGCTCAATCCCACTCCGTTGCACTCTCCTCCAACACATCTATCATCTCCCCTGCCTCCTCCCTCGATCTAGCCAATAGCAAACCATATCCGCATAAAACAATTCTGGTATCCTATGTGACCACTCCTTTACTCCAAACCACTCCTTGCCAATCTCTATTAATCTGCTAACCACCATGACAAACATATGTGGGGAACCTGTTCACCCCTGCGGTATTCCATTTTTTACCTCCAGTTCTCCCAACTTTCTTCCCTCTCTCCACACTTCAGTCTCATCCCTTCTGTACAATTCTGCTATTATCTAGATCACTCTGAGATCACACTTATAATATATTAGACTTTCCACCAGAGCCTTCTTGTCCACGCTATCAAATGCCTTGCTAAAATCTATCGCCACCACAAGCAACATCTCCTTCCTCACATAGCTCTCCTCCACACAGTTATTAAGTATCCATAAATTCTCCTCAATTTCCAGTGTGTTGTGGTGAGAGCTTTTAGTATATTTAGTGTGTTTTTGGCTCTGTGTGTTGTGTTTTGCCTATGTGAGTTTTGGGTATTCACCATGTTTATCTCCAGTCTATACTTTCCTGCCTCTTCCTTCAAAATCCTCCCCACTCCTCTTGCTTCCTCCATACCTCCAGCCAGCAACATACCATGATCTGCAAAGAATAGTGAAGATATCCTCACTCCTCCTGCTTTCCCATTCAGCTCCTCTATTATTTTGAAGGTAATGTGAGCTGGAAGATCATCGGAGATGCATTGCATCCCTGCCTGATCCTGCTATTCAGTGTTCACTTCAATCATCACCTCACTATCTCCCACCACCACCCCCGTCCTGTCTCTCACATATCCTTTCTTTACCAAATCTATGATCTCTGTCGGTACCCTCAAATCCTTTAACACCTCCACCACCTTCTCCCTCCTTATCAAATCATATGCCTTCCTGAAATCCACTGCAACTACCACCAACTTTTCCCTTCCTCTGTATGCCCTCCGTACGCATTCCCCCAAAATCAACAAATTGTCCAAAATCTCTCCTCTATTCATGAACCCTGCCTGCTCCCACCTGGTCAAACCACTCTCCTCCAGCTGTCTCTCAATTTCCTTCTTGTGAAGAGGATTTTGTATACCTATGTTTTTCATAATTCAGTTGGTGGATTCAATTCAATGATAGAGTGAAGTTTCAATTTATTATTCTATTGTTATTTATTAATTATTATTTTGTGCATTAGGTAGGTAGCTATATTGTGTTATTGAATTTTTTTAGTCTATGTCTAGCGTCATGAGATACTGTCTGTCTGCAAATCATGCACAATCAGTCTCCAGATATTAATTTTTGGGGCAATTCATCTCTGAGTATCTTCAAATTTCTCTCCAAAATGACCAAAAATCTCTAAATACTCTCTAATAATTACATGTATGATGTAAACATAGAAATTAATCAGGAAATTGTCATTGGATAATTCAGGAGACTAATTTCAAGGTCTGAATAGTCGCCAGATAAACTTTGCTACTTCATGCATCTTGCTCTGTATTTGGTGCACAAAATCCCACTGACTTTTTCAAAAAACTGAAAAAATCCACCATATATTTCCAGTAATTTCGCTGATCCACCAACATTTCGTCATTTCCCAATTTATCCACCGAAAATTAATGGTAACATAGGAATAAATAGCCAAAAATCCACTGACTTTGCCAAATTATTTTCAAAGGGTGAAAAAGTTCCACAGTTATGTGTTGGTGAAATTTACCACGAAATACAGACTAGCTTGCATCTTTTGCAGACTAGTGAGATAGTATCACATTGATACCATGGTATAAAGTGTGGCTGGAAAGTCGGCAGTTTAGTGAGAAAATGGATCAAGGTCGCCACATTTAAGATACTTTAACACATTTCCTGCGATTGCCAGATGCACAATAATGCTCCCACTGCGATTGCCAAATGAAAGGTTATGCTCCCACTGTAATTCCATATATATGCTTTAACTCCAGTGCCTGTATCATAGAGTAATGATATTATACCTAGAGAGAGTGAGTGTTTCAGCGATTGCAGGACGCTGAGTCGGAGGGTCCAAAACCTTAGTAGCTATAGTGACGTAGTGAGGAGAGGTATGCTGCACAGCTCGCTCCCCCTTGAGTATATGATTTGCGAGGGTTTTACTGCTCTCTCTTGACATCTATCTTTATTCACAACTATACCTATATCAAATATCGTCATGGCTTGCTCTAATGAATGTTATTTAATCAATTATAAGATGTAAACAGTTCAATCGCAAGATGTTATGAGTGACTAACCCACGCGCTATATTATTTAAATATAGGTAATGGTAACTTTAAACATTGGCAAATTGATATACCTATATTAAACTCTGTTGATAATAATAATATATGTCAATTATAATAATGTTACCCACTAGTGTTTTCCTTTCAATAACACACGTTATATATTTTTACCTCTTCTGAAATCGAAACAACATTGGAAAATGAATTTTTACATCTGGGGAAACTTACGAATTATCGGTCAGTTTCATATCTTCGGTCATATAAGATAAAACTATATTGCAATTGTTATTTAGGTAAATTCTATTTTAGTTGGTATCTACAATAGAATTTAAATAACAATTGTAATATAGTTTTTTCTTATATGACCAATGATATGAAACTGACCGATAATTCGTAATTCACCCTACAGTATACTTAAATAATGGTAACGTGAGTCAAATTAAAGCTATTATGTTATGCACAAATGTTGCATTTCTACTATAATAATGATAATAAGTTAGGTATTCAAATAATAATTAGGTGTTAATACAAATTATGCATTGTGAGAAAAATGTCCATTTTGAATTGAAGTTTTTTAAAATTTAAAACTATTCTGCTGTGTGATGTTATGCGATATAATATTCATTAATTATTAAATTCATAATGGAATTCATTAAAAATTAGTTTTCAGTGCAAAATTATAATACTTCTCAAGAATTTCATTTGCAAAAATTGTATGAAAACATCACAAAGTTTAAAAAAAAGTTTTTAACACACCCTACCCTCATCATGTTTTGATAAGAACTGCCAGTAGATTGCGATTTGCTAAGGTTTAAAAGCGTCACGCAAGATGCTATATTATTTTGGCCACTGACTCACCACTTGGCCTGTATGGCTGTCGCCATGAGAGGTTGTGTTATGCTCTTTCTCATATAGTTTATTAATACATAGTAAAACAAAATGGTGACCATCTGTAGGTCTCTTTGCATATAATTTTTAATTATTTAATGTATAAAAAAAAAGACTTGCGACCCACCGGTGGGTCCCTTCGCAAAACAGGACAAGGCAAGGGGACCCACTGGTGCGTCCCTTCGCAGCACAGGGACAGTCAAGGGGACCCACCGGTGGGTCCCTTTGCAGGAAATGTGTTAAAGAAGAAATTGGACCTCTGAGTGAAAATTTTACGCTTGAAAACATCCTTATGCTTCATGACTGATACATTTGCATCTCTTGAGACTATCTATGAGTAATTTACTTGTTATTTACAGGTTTTTCAACTTATGAAATAAGTTGAAAAACCTGTAAAAACCCAATATACTTGCGACTTTGTCCATGCTTTGAAACTGAAACATGGGTATCACCCCAGTCTGTATCTGGTGCAAAAATCTCACTGACTTTTTCAAAAGGCTGAAAAAATCCATTATTCAATACTAATTTGGCTGATCCACTTACATTTTCCCAATTTATCAAATTATCCACTGGAAATTAATGGTAAAATAGGAGGAATGATTAGCTAAAAATCCACGAACTTTGCTGGAATATTATTTTCAAAGGAGAAAAATTCCACCGACTTGATTTGTTGGTGTAATTCACCATGAAAAACAAACTGGGAATCACCTGCGGAATGACTCAAGACTCACGAGATAGTTTCACCTGTGGACCAGTCTGCAAAGTTTTATTTTTGGGGCTATTTTTTTCCAAATATTTTCAAATTTCTCTCCAAAAATATCAAAATACTCTCCAATAATTACAAGTAAACATAGGAATTAATTTAAAATTGTCACCGAATAATTCAGGAGGTCAATTTCAAGGCCTCAACAGTTGCCGGATAAACTTCCCAACCTCGCCCCTCTTTTGCAGACTGGCAGACTGCGGAATGACTCAAATGATCTAGCCTAGAGCCTTCATCCCTAGACTAACTGACTAAGCTATGTGATTGTTAAAACTTGCCTGTACAGTATACAATTTCAACTGACTACAGTCTACACTTCTGCAAAAATGGATTCAAATTTAAATATAGATATAGTTTTTCCAGTCTGCAGAATATGAGACATTTTTAATATTTTCTCTGCGAATAATCCTTTATTTTCTCCTATATTTATTTACTGTTTACTGAGAACAAAAGCCAAAATATAAGATTTCTTGGAGAACACTTAACCAGTTCCTGCAATCTGGTAGTTTTAGATAGATAATACTGAGTCAAATGAATTGAGTTTCATCAATTAAGGTATTTAGATAATCAATCATAAGCTGATTTTTTCACTATTGCCAAAGCAACAGTGATATTAACTAGCTATAAGATGATGTCTTAATAGTACTTCTTGTTATTTATATTTTATTTTGAATTTGGTATTTTGTCATTGAGTAAAAATGGTTTTGATCAGAGGCTTTTTTTTAAAACAGTATTTTTTTGACCAGGAGGGTTTTAATGAGGATGGGGATTATTGCACAGTTTTTCAAGACTGGGGTATCATTTCCTTTTTATATATGGAGAGATTTTGATAAAAAGGAAAGCAAAAACATTGAATGGGTTGTCTCTGCCAGTCGACCCCCTTCACACCTCTTTCAACAACTGTTGTAAGAGCATATACTGCAGTTTCATGTTAAAAATGAATTAAATTTTGATATTAACTTGTTCAACATTTTAACTTGAAAATAAACTAACGATATCTGATAATTTTATTATTGATGGTGTGGAAGTATATGACCCTAATGTTATTGCTAATGAATTCTGTGAATACTTTGTGCAGCATCCTATTGATATTCATAGTGATATTTTACCTTCAAATGATGATTATTCAGATCTTATCCAAAACAATATATATTCCATGGCACTGACATATTGTACCCCTAATGAAGTACTCACTGCGATAAATAGTGCAAAGAAGAAGACTCAAAGAATGATATATCTGTTAGATTTCTTAAGTTGTGTGATACTTATGTAGCTGATGTTCTTAGTCAATTGTTCAACTTGTGTTTTGACGAATCTGTATATCCTGATAACTTTAAAACCTCTAATATCACTACTTTCTTTAAGAAGGGTCAGCATAGAAATATTCAAAATCATCAACTGATTGCGGTCATGTGCAATATTAGTATGATATTTGGTTCAATTATTCATGAGCGTCAGACCAATTATTTCATGACATCAAGATTGTTAAATGAGAATCAATTTGGCTTCAGGAAAGAGAAAAATACTGAACTAGCCACTCTTAACTTGATTAGTAAAATATCACCTGCTTTAGAGAAAGGCTCTTATTGTATCTGTGTTTTTCTTGATTTTGATACAATTTAAAGAGATAATTTATATGTTAAGCTTATTAGATACTGTGTGTGAGGGACTTTCCTCGAATTCTTCAAATCTTATTTTCAAAATTGGTTTCAATAATCTAATGGGTACATTGGTAGAGTTAAATCAAGGAAATTACCTCAAGATATAGGTACAATTCAAAGATCAAAACTCGCACCCCGCTTGTTTGATATTTATTCCAATGATATGAGTTGTAATTTACTATTTTTACTGATCATGAAAGTGTACTGTATGAGAATGATACTAGTTTGGTATATGTTGGGGATGATGTAAATAGTCTTGTGTTTCATGTGAACGCCGTACTTTACCGTCTGGTTGATTTGTGTCGCTTTAATAAGATGGCTCTCAATCCTGCCAAATGTGAATATATGTTACTAACAAATAAGAAGTTAATTAGCGACCCAATCAATCTTCTTCAGGGTGAGCAAATTAGTTGGACAAGTCATTTTAAATATTTAGGTATATTTATTGATGACAATTTAAAATATCATACACGAATAAATAATGTAAAGAGTAAATTAGCTGGACTTTGTGGTATTACTAACAGGCTGAGATCATATTTTAATAACCATGTAGATAAACTTATGTACCTCCTATTCTTGTGTTTATTTTCTCATTAGCTACCTATTGTATAACTGTTTGGGGTGGTATATTTACCTGCACTAGTAGTGGCAAAGAATTGGAGTCACTACAAACTAAAATAGTTGAAAATTTATTCTCAAATCTTTTTATTTTTTTTTTCAAAATGTATTTTCCAGCAGGCAAAAATTCTTAAATCACCCTATATTTATAGACTTTATTTTAGCATTTACATGTTCATAGTATCAAAACTTAATAAATAAATTTTGTACCTCCCTTTCCTAGAATAGAATCCTTACGCATGAATTACATGTATCAATTTGTAAATGTATGGATCACTTCACCGGAGGACCTAAAGTCCACTAATACCTTGTCAAAATTTTAAAATATTTGCATCCATTCAGCTTTGAATAGTTACTAAATTTATTTCATTGCTACTTTTTTAATTTTTTGTTTCTTCTTGAATATTAATAAAATATTTTGCCCCGAAGCCGAGGTGGATTTTTCCTAAAATGCCGTGGTGGAATTTACATAAAACAGTTATTAAGCCAGAAATCGGATCCTGAAAACGATGGCGAATCAAAGTGCATTGACAATATGCATCCTCTGAGCCAACTCATTGGTCAGAAAAGGCTCTCATGGACAACAAATTACTTGAAAACTTATTTCTGAACTGTAATTTGGACTCTCGAGACCAGAGTCACCCTCGACAGCCGCAACAGTTAGATCCGAGAGGGGCTCCGTAAGGAGTCAAGTCTACGTCTGTGTTTGAATCGGCACCAAAGCGTGGCAGCATAATGTAATGGTCTGGAATTTTTGGTAACTAATTGTTTGGACCTCTTCTTGTGCCTGATAGTCTCTAAATGAACTCGTAAGAACTATTGTGCATTACTGAGAGAGGATTTTCTCTTCTGGTTGAATTCTTTATCTGATGATGTCAAAAAGAATATTTTTCAGCATTGTAATGCCCTAAGTCATGTTTATCATTACACTAAAAGTTGGCTCACAAAATAAGACATCACAGGGAAGAATTTCAAAGGTTTGATCCCACTGAATCCTGACATTAACCCTAAAGTGAATCTGTGGTCCGCCACCAGAAAGGTTTATGTGAATTGAGGCCAATTTACGAATAAACAAGAGCAATGGCAAAGGTTTTTGGAAGTTTATTCTTTAATAGCGCCTTTAGAAATTGATCTTTCGTTGATAAATGATTTGTTGAGGTGATAAAACAATGTGTAGCTAAACTTATTAACACGTTCACTGCGTTCAGGCCGCATGTGGGATTACACTGTTGCGTATCTGGACACCTGTGTACCGTATGAAATTTTTTTATAATGTTTTTAAAAATGCTAATAATTACCAGAGCTGGGCGTTCCGCACGAATGTTCGCGAACTTTTATTCGCGAACCGGTTCGGACTGGAAAATGGGTTCGGACATTCGGATTCGGAACCTCTTCAAAAACGGTTCGGACTTCAGTGTTCGGAACGTCTTTTTCGCAAGTCCGAACCTCCGTACCCGGGGAAAACTGACCTGTTCATTTAATTATTTTACGTTCTGAACATGTACCGTACCTCTCGGCTACTATTATATACATAGGTTTCTGCTTAACACTGAAGCGAAGAACATGCGTCTTTCCCCGCTCTTCTTCTATTACGTTATTCATCCTTTCTTGAATAGCGGTAAGTTTTATAATAATCTTAACAAGTTAATTCTTTAATAACGGTTTATGTTCCCTCAAATCTCAATTAAAATTGCTTGAAATATGTAGAACTATAGGTAAGGTTATAAACAAAGTAAACGTATATATTAGGTAACATTACATAACACCCTACCCTAGTACCTTAGCCGTTGGCTAACCAGTCCTCATGGAAAAATAATAATAACTTAAATTCAAGACCGATTTTAAAGCTGTCTTTTCAATCGTTTAATTTTTCGCATAAATACATACGATTAGACAAAAACAAAGGTGATAAATGGTAATATACTCATATTATGAGCATTTATTCAAATCTATAATAATATTAGGAATATATCAGAGATCTTTCCAGGCATTAGATGCAAGAGTGTGTTTCAGTACATAAGGGTGAATATCTCAATATAATCAGTTAACTGTAACTCTTATAGCGGCTTAGAGAGATCAAATATGTGCGAGAGTAATTGCGCACACCAAGCTTCGTACAATAACATCTTATAAATATAATTTGTTTCTTGTCTTAGCTTGTTACTTTTATTTTGAATGATGATTTTTTCTTTTGCTTTTACTAATGTATGAAATACTAAATATCAAATGAAGGTTTTTAAAAGAAAAAATATTGAAATGACTCAAATGAGCTAACTTTTGACGGCTAAGTAGGTAGGCTGATCAAATAATTTAAGATCGAGTATTCGGCTATTCGCTTTACAATTGAATTGATTATAATTTATATATAGGTATTATAATATTATATGTATATAAGTTATAATATAAATAACTTTGAGAAATATTCAAAGTAATCTTCACTGTCTGACCTTTCTAATATATTGAATAGAAGAAAAAGTTAAGCAAGCAAATAGAGTATAGGAATACCATAATACGGTATCTTATAGTACTTTCATAATCAAACAAAATGCAAAAAGTTTCTATATCATCAGTTCTCTAGATAGAATTAATCAAAAATGTTGCAATATAAATGAAAAACGAAAACTAATAGTAAAAACTTTAAACATATTTAATTAGATACTTGAATACTTTAATATGGATACATTGTCTTGCATTGTTATGACGACAGAGTTGGTCTTAAATTTTCTTTGCATGAAATTCGGAGGTTAGAAGAAAATTCAGAATAACTTAAACTACGTATTGGAGTGGAGACTGGAGGGGAACTTTAAATATACTTAATGCTCATTCAGTCATACTCAATGATACTAACTTATTAAGTATAGTAAGTACAGTGGAACTCCCTTATAGTGAACTCCTGTATAGTGAATCACGCTGAATAGTAAAATCCGGTATAGCAAACTTACCTCTATAGTGAACATATTTAGGTTAGTCTACACAAATATTCGTAAGTTTTCTATGAATCTCTTATTCCAATTTAGTAAATTCTCTAAATTAGTTGTATTTCATGAAACAGCAGTTCTACCAGTGCAACTCCTCTATAATGTAGTCATATGAAGTCACAGTATAATTATTATTTTAAATTTATTATATTAACCCAAATGAATTTGACGTATGTTTTATAGGCATATATTTTTTAAATTACTTTATATATTTCATGTTATTTCTTTAAATTACTGGCCTTTCTTAACTTTGTTGCTACATAAATACCAACTATATTTTTTAATTCAAAACTTAAATATTTACGTATCGGCGTAAATCAGCGTAAATTATGGAATTAATTGTACTTTAGTGACGTGTGGCAACGTAGAAATACAGATTGGTTACCCAATACGCACGAATATGTCCACGTTTTATGTAGTAGAGACAAATGCGCGAGCTATGATTGGTTCACACTCCATCTAATAACAGTTCAGCTCACTCAGTTGCCAATCTCTTGTATAGCTATGTATTTATTTCTCCTTACATATTCAATATTTTTACTTGAAATTTGGTATACATTAGTTTAGTACAAAAACTAACAACTTGTAAAAATACAGTAACGTAGGTTTATAAATAAGACATGTGTTTTTTTAACATAGAGTGAAACCTTCTGGTTGTAACTAGTTTCTGACAAATAGTTAGTATCTTGTTGAAAAAACTGTTTTTTTATATAGGTTGCCCTAATAGGCTTGGAAGCATAAGTTAGTAAAAGGGCCGAATGTAAATGTGTAGACTGTAGTTCACTTTTGTTTTTCTTAATTTTTAGATATAGAATATATACCTAAAAAATCAGAGGTTGGCTTACAAATGTTCGGACTAAATGTTTGGTTCGGAACAAATGTTCGGACCAAACTTTTCCAAATTGGGTTCGCTATACGGAGGTTCGGAACCCAAAATTGACGAAGATTCGGGTTCGGATTCGGAACCTAAAAAAAGGTTCGCGCGCCCAGCTCTGATAATTACTTATATAATGATTATTATTCAACTTAAGACTAATTAAATGATACAATCTAAATTTTTATGCATTTACGCTCATATAACTACTATTAAATGTATTATAAACCTGTACAATGTTTCAAATACCATTTGTGTGTAATATTAAACACTTTTTGGCATCATTTTATTCCTAATAAGACATTTTGCAAACTGTTTTGGACTGTTTTACGAGTCTAATTCATTACGTAATGTCATTTTGGAAGCCTATTTATTAGTGTTAACAGTTGAACAATGATTTACATTAAAGAGCAAGATTCCTTAAGAAAATCAGAATGAAATTGATATTTTTGGCAAAAAACACTGATTTTAGTAAATTACAAACACTTTTGCCCCGCACTTTATAAATAACTGCTTGAAAAATTAAATTTCAGATTTTTAGTAGCTGCAAAACCAATCTATAATGTGCTGACCCAACATATAGGTATTCTAGTGTTCAATTTCAGTAAATTTGTATGTAACTTTTTTGAATTGGTAACCTACTACTTACACAGAGCTTTAACATCTACCTCTCTGCTGATTTTATCTTTCTTAGCAATGAAAAGGTGAGTTTGTCAAATTATAGAGATAATATTTTTATGTGTGTAGCTTTATTCCATCAACTGTTTATGCTATAGCTAGTTTTATTTCATGCATGAACTTTTCACTAACTTGTTGCTTCAAATCTTTTATAATTATATCTTGTCAATGAATCATATCATTTAGAAAATTTAATTTATATTCTTGGTATAGTGCCTTGTAAATGAATTATTGATTATTTATTAGAAAGTATGTGTTTTTTATTAAATTTTGTAAAATGATTACAGTTTGTCATTTTAACATTTATATCAGCTACATACTTCAAATAAATAACTAGGATATTCAAACCAAATCTCCTACAACTGATAAGCACTTATCTTATCAAAGTAACAGTGCATAGTTAATATAAAATAAGTAACCAGTGGTAAACAGAATGTGGTGAAGTAACTAGGTAACTTTTTGTAGGTGTTCTTTTGCATTTTCATCTCCACATCTCCCAAGTGTGAGGTAGTTATAATCTATCCTACAAAGGAAAAAATTATATAACTATATTTTTATAAAGTAGTATCTAGCTAGCTAATATGATTTCAATACTTTTTTTATTATCTAACCTAAAATTTTATCAATTATTAACAACAATTAAACAGCATAAATAATAATTACAAAATACTCACAGCAGGTAAGGAGATATTTTGGAGATTAGTAAATTTCCTAGCAATATCAGAGAACATTGATTAATTTATAATATTTTAAGGGAAAGATAACTATAATATTAGAAATAGGAATATAAATTTATCACTCTGTTTTAAAATCAAATCTTCACTATAACAACACAGTTAAGGGTCCAAATGATTATTTTCTCATATTATTTCAAGTCACCAACATTAGCTTATTTTCTATTCATTTTTCAGGTTTCAAATCTCAATCCAAATGACAAAGAAGGCATCGTTTCACTGAACAAAAACTATCAACTGAAATCAAAGACAAAAGAGGTAAGTTTGCTATTATAAATTGATACAAAACTATTTAGTATTTGTCTCTGGTGGTAATATTTTTCTTGAGTTGTTGCTCATTTCTACACAACTCTTTAGTATTTGTCTTTGGTAATATTTTTCTAGTGTTGTTGTGATAGGATTTTCCTGAGGAGAATAGTGTTAGAGTGTGGTAAGACATCCTCTTAGTGATAGACCTCAGAAGAATATTGTACAGCTGATATAGAAGCAAATGGAGTCATTGTGGGGACAAAACAAGTTAAACTTTGCTATTTTATCGTGTCTTTACCGTGTAGAATAATATCATAAAAGTGCTATCCAATTGAGTTGTAATGTTCTGTAAATAATAAATCATATCACCCTAAGTGTCTGCTCACCATTGGTGGAAATGGTACAATAACTTAAATATTACTTTATTATTTGAAGCTATATAAAATTATTTAGATATTCATTCATCCAGTAATTTTTTTACTTCTTTCTCTTTCAGGAATAACATCAATTCCACCTTTGTATTGTTTGTATTTAGAATTCTGTTTACGGTCTCATAATTTTTAGCAAGTCTTCCTTCATTTTTAAACAAAATTTTGATGTGTTGTCAAGCTAAAATTTTAGTTTATTATTACATCTGCTTTATTTCTATGCTTTTATTTATATAGTTTTCATAATATAATGAACTATAATTTCTATAATAATGTAGAACTTATTTCATTATTTTTATGTAACTTTACTTTGGTGTACATTCATCCATTAATTTCTATATTTGTATCTCTTTCAGGAATAACATCAATTTCACCCTTTTAATGTTTGTATTTCGTTTTTTGTTTTCTTTCTCTTAAGAGATAAAATTTGGTCAAGCTAAAATATTTGGTAATTATTATATGTTTTATTTTTATGATTTCTTTTATAGCATTTTAATATTTGATGATAAACTAAGATTTCTCTATTCCACAGAATTCAAACAATGGCGTACAGTGCCATCAAATTCTTCATGGGGATCGATTCCGGGACAACTTCCTGCAAGTTCGGTTACTTTGACATTAATTAAAGTTTATCGAAGTTTATTATAATAGTTTATCGAAGTTTATTATAATAATAATGTTGGTCCTAAAATAGTCAGGATAATTGAAAATCTCAAATCTTTTACTTCAGGACTGAGCACGAAGAGTGATATTGACCAGGTTATCCTGACAGGTGAATTCACTAAATCACCATTTGTTAAAAATCAATTAACCAAACTTTTCGAAGATAAGGAAATAAAGAAGTTTGGAGAGTTTCCTGATGGAGTCATTACAGGTGCAGTGTTGGAGTCTGCAGTTCAAAGAGGTTTGGTGAAAAGAAATTGCTCTGATTTCATTCTTAATAGGACTGTTAAATTGGGTAAAGATATCCTCTTCAAAAATGATAGAAATTATTTGGATGGTGTTACAAAATATGTTTTTAATGGAATAACAGTAACTGAATATTGTGGACCGAATGAGACCCCAATCAGAGCCGGGAAAGTACAATCTTGCTCATCGACAACTATATTCAATTATTCTCCATCAATTATTATAAGAACGAATAATAATAAAATTATTTCCAATTGGCAATCATATCACACGGTGCTGTTGTTTTCTATGCCAAGTGAGTATTTGATTGAGCTCAGAGATTCAGAAAATATTTTTAAAGATAAAGAAAAGAAATATGAAGATGAGTGTATGATGAAGTTAGCTGTAATTAAAACAAAACGGCACGAATGTTATAATTCATTTGATGAATTTTTATTAAATGATAACATTGAAAAGATGCACAAGATGGTAACCAACTCATCAATATCTGAAAATAGTGATTTAGAAGAGTTAGAAGAGGAGATCAACAGACAGAGTTGTGTAAAAGAAGAGGTTGTAAAGAAGTATTCAGTCTATTTGAAAAAAGAAAACAATTACAAACAAAAGAAGAAAACTGCTGAAGAAATGGAGAGAAAGAGAACTGCTGAAGAAATGAAGAGAAAGAGAACTGCTGAAGAAATGGAGAGAAAGAGAGCTGCTGAAGAAATGGAGAGAAAGAGAGCTTCTGAAGAAATGGAGAGAAAGAGAGCTGCTAAAGAAATGGAGAGAAAGAGAGCTGCTGAAGAAATGGAGAGAAAGAGAACTGCTGAAGAAATGGAGAGAAAGAGAGCTGCTGAAGAAATGGAGAGAAAGAGAACTGCTGAAGAAATGGAGAGAAAGAGAGCTTCTGAAGAAATGGAGAGAAAGAGAGCTGCTAAAGAAATGGAGAGAAAGAGAGCTGCTGAAGAAATGGAGAGAAAGAGAACTGCTGAAGAAATGGAGAGAAAGAGAGCTGCTGAAGAAATGGAGAGAAAGAGAGCTGCTGAAGAAATGGAGAGAAAGAGAGCTGCTGTTGAGGGAATGGAGAGAAAGAGAGCTGCTGTTGAGGAAATGAAGAGAAAGAGAACTGCTGAAGAAATGGAGAGAAAGAGAACTGCTGAAGAAATGGAGAGAAAGAGAGCTGCTGAAGAAATGGAGAGAAAGAGAGCTGCTGAAGAAATGGAGAGAAAGAGAACTGCTGAAGAAATGGAGAGAAAGAGAGCTGCTGAAGAAATGGAGAGAAAGAGATCTGCTGAAGAAATGGAGAGAAAGAGAGCTGCTGAAGAAATGGAGAGAAAGAGAGCTGCTGAAGAAATGGAGAGAAAGAGAGTTGCTGTTGAGGAAATGAAGAGAAAGAGAGTTGCTGTTGAGGAAATGAAGAGAAAGAGAACTGCTTTTGAAGAAATGGAGAGAAAGAGAGCTGCTTTTGAGGAAATGGAGAGAAAGAGAGCTGCTGTTGAGGAAATGGAGAGAAAGAGAACTACTGAAGAAATGGAGAGAAAGAGAACTGCTGACGAAATGGAGAGAAAGAGAGCTGCTGAAGAAATGGAGAGAAAGAGAACTGCTGAAGAAATGGAGAGAAAGAGAACTGCTGAAGAAATGGAGAGAAAGAGAACTGCTGAAGAAATAAAGAGAAAGAAAACTGCTGAAGAAATGGAGAGAAAGAGAACTGCTGAAGAAATGGAGAGAAAGAGAACTGCTGAAGAAATGGAGAGAAAGAGAGCTGCTGTCGAGGAAATGGAGAGAAAGAGAACTGCTGAAGAAATGGAGAGAAAGAGAGCTGCTGAAGAAATGGAGAGAAAGAGAACTGCTGAAGAAATGGAGAGAAAGAGAGCTACTGAAGAAATGGAGAGAAAGAGAACTGCTAAAGAAATGGAGAGAAAGAGAACTGCTGCTGAAGAAATGGAGAGAAAGAGAACTGCTGAAGAAATGGAGAGAAAGAGAGCTGCTGAAGAAATGGAGAGAAAGAGAACTGCTGAAGAAATGGAGAGAAAGAGAGCTACTGAAGAAATGGAGAGAAAGAGAACTGCTGAAGAAATGGAGAGAAAGAGAACTGCTGCTGAAGAAATGGAGAGAAAGAGAGCTGCTGAAGAAATGGAGAGAAAGAGAGCTGCTGTTGAGGAAATGGAGAGAAAGATAGCTGCTGTTGAGGAAATGAAGAGAAAGAGAACTGCTGAAGAAATGGAGAGAAAGAGAACTGCTGAAGAAATGAAGAGAAAGAGAGCTGCTGAAGAAATGGAGAGGAAGAGAACTGCTGAAGAAATGGAGAGAAAGAGAGCTGCTGAAGAAATGGAGAGAAAGAGAGCTGCTGTTGAGGAAATGGAAAGAAAGATAGCTGCTGTTGTGGAAATGAAGAGAAAGAGAGCTGCTGTTGAGGAAATGAAGAGAAAGAGAACTGCTGAAGAAATGGAGAGAAAGAGAACTGCTGAAGAAATGGAGAGAAAGAGAACTGCTGAAGAAATGGAGAGAAAGAGAGCTGCTGAAGAAATGGAGAGAAAGAGAGCTGCTGTTGAGGAAATGGAGAGAAAGAGAGCTGCTGTTGATGAAATGAAGAGAAAGATAGCTGCTGTTGAGGAAATGAAGAGAAAGAGAACTGCTGAAGAAATGGAGAGAAAGAGAACTGCTGAAGAAATGGAGAGAAAGAGAACTGCTGAAGAAATGAAGAGAAAGAGAGCTGCTGAAGAAATGGAGAGAAAGAGAGCTGCTGTTGAGGAAATGAAGAGAAAGATAGCTGCTGTTGAGGAAATGAAGAGAAAGAGAACTGCTGAAGAAATGGAGAGAAAGAGAACTGCTGAAGAAATGAAGAGAAAGAGAGCTGCTGAAGAAATGGAGAGGAAGAGAACTGCTGAAGAAATGGAGAGAAAGAGAGCTGCTGAAGAAATGGAGAGAAAGAGAGCTGCTATTGAGGAAATGGGAAGAAAGATAGCTGCTGTTGAGGAAATGGAAAGAAAGATAGCTGCTGTTGTGGAAATGAAGAGAAAGAGAGCTGCTGTTGAGGAAATGAAGAGAAAGAGAACTGCTGAAGAAATGGAGAGAAAGAGAACTGCTGAAGAAATGGAGAGAAAGAGAACTGCTGAAGAAATGGAGAGAAAGAGAGTTGCTGAAGAAATGGAGAGAAAGAGAGCTGCTGTTGAGGAAATGGAGAGAAAGAGAGCTGCTGTTGAGGAAATGAAGAGAAAGATAGCTGCTGTTGAGGAAATGAAGAGAAAGAGAACTGCTGAAGAAATGGAGAGAAAGAGAACTGCTGAAGAAATGAAGAGAAAGAGAGCTGCTGAAGAAATGGAGAGAAAGAGAACTGCTGAAGAAATTGAGAGAAAGAGAGCTGCTGAAGAAATGGAGAGAAAGAGAGCTGCTGTTGAGGAAATGAAGAGAAAGAGAACTGCTGAAGAAATGGAGAGAAAGAGAACTGCTGAAGAAATGAAGAGAAAGAGAGCTGCTGAAGAAATGGAGAGGAAGAGAACTGCTGAAGAAATGGAGAGAAAGAGAGCTGCTGAAGAAATGGAGAGAAAGAGAGCTGCTGTTGAGGAAATGGAAAGAAAGATAGCTGCTGTTGTGGAAATGAAGAGAAAGAGAGCTGCTGTTGAGGAAATGAAGAGAAAGAGAACTGCTCAAGAAATGGAGAGAAAGAGAACTCCTCAAGAAATGGAGAGAAAGAGAACTGCTGAAGAAATGGAGAGAAAGAGAACTTCTGAAGAAATAGAGAGAAAGAGAGCTGCTGAGGAAATAGACTGTGGTTTGGTTCCACTCAGTGACGTATCATCGGAGGTTGAAGTGGGTAGTTTGGTTCCACTCAGTGACGTATCATCGGAGGTTGAAGTGGGTAGTTTGGTTCCACTCAGTGACGTACAATCGGAGGTTAAAGTGGGTATTTTGGTTCCACTCAGTGACGTACAATCGGAGGTTAAAGTGGGTAGTTTGGTTCCACTCAGTGACGTACAATCGGAGGTTAAAGTGGGTAGTTTGGTTCCACTCAGTGACGTACAATCGGAGGTTAAAGTGGGTAGTTTGGTTCCACTCAGTGACGTACAATCGGAGGTTACAGTGGGTAGTTTGGTTCCACTCAGTGACGTACAATCGGAGGTTAAAGTGGGTAGTTTGATTCCACTCAGTGACGTACAATCGGAGGTTAAAGTGGGTTGTTTGGTTCCACTCAGTGACGTACAATCGGAGGTTACAGTGGGTAGTTTGGTTCCACTCAGTGACGTACAATCGGAGGTTAAAGTGGGTAGTTTGGTTCCACTCAGTGACGTACAATCGGAGGTTACAGTGGGTAGTTTGGTTCCACTCAGTGACGTACAATCGGAGGTTAAAGTGGGTAGTTTGATTCCACTCAGTGACGTACAATCGGAGGTTAAAGTGGGTAGTTTGGTTCCACTCAGTGACGTACAATCGGAGGTTAAAGTGGGTAGTTTGGTTCCACTCAGTGACGTACAATCGGAGGTTACAGTGGGTAGTTTGGTTCCACTCAGTGACGTACAATCGGAGGTTAAAGTGGGTAGTTTGATTCCACTCAGTGACGTACAATCGGAGGTTAAAGTGGGTTGTTTGGTTCCACTCAGTGACGTACAATCGGAGGTTGAAGTGGGTAGCTTTAAGAGTAAATTAAATCGAAATAATAACCAAAGGAGTTGTTCTGGTGGTAACAGTTTGAAGAATATAATTGCTTCTGCTGCAGATCTTCTCAAAATTGTCGATGAAGAGGAATCTGAGGATGACGTAAACCATAGTGATCAGACAGAGGGTTTTACAGTTGAACAATCTGAATCAAGTAAAACAATGTCAGGAGGTGGGAGAAGTAAAGATCCTCATTACCACCCAAGTACTTCTATTGTGAAGGTTACTCACAAATTATCCGATAGTCAGTACATTTGTGAACTAGATAAGACTGCTTATGATTCACCTCTCTTAGATTTTAGTGAAATTCAAAGATTCTTACTGAAACAACCATTTTCCAAGCAAGTGGCTGTGAACGAGTTGTGGCAACGATTTCAGACCGAACTTACGGATATCTTTGACTCGTGATAAGTGGGAGAAGAAATTCATGCAAGTTTAATATATAACCTATTAGAGTGGTTGTTTCTTCTCAATAGTTGTTTATTATTATTAATCGTAAAGTTAATCGTCCAATTGAGTTTTTCTGTGAATTTATAATAATGAAGTAGCTAACTTGAGGCTATCTTAGATTCTCTCTCAGCACTTTTAAATCTAGAAGATCATAAATATTCTAGAGAGAATACCTAACTATAGAGGACCATCCACTACCAGGAGTTCTTTCAAAGTTTATATTTACTTTCTTTTCACCGTTTGATTGTCCTAATTCTGTCATAAAACATTCCTGTCTATAATAGCTCAGTTTCCTTCTTTTCCAATCACTTCACGGTGTCTCTTTTCGAAACTTCAGATGGGAATGACTTGTTTATTTTTCCTAAGTACCAAATCAACTCAGAAAAAAAATCACTCCAATCTGAAGCTATGAAGGCACTTGAAAATTCTTAGTTTTGTGTTACAATTGTATTGTGTGATATTGTAGATAAACAAACATAGAATGTAACTTCTAAGGAGATGATTTAAGGGGATCCTTCTCCTATCGTACTTTTTTATTAGGCATCGTCAAACTTTGAAATTCAATGTACACAATGAGGATTTACTTTGTCCTTAGTAAAGTCGAGGTGTGGAAGAAGACGTTACTTTGAAGGAGTGCAAGGAGTGTATTTTTTCTTTTTTCTTTTGCATTTACAATGATCATATGATCATTATTGGATGCAGAATAATATGACAACAAATTAAAGTCCATTTGATGCCTTTATATTCTCCATGAGTAAAGATCATCTTTAATTATGTTACAATTGTTTTCATTTATATCTGCAAACTCATTCCTTTAATATTGAAATGAGCATAAATTATCTACAATGTCAGTTAGGAGTTACAGTCTTCTATCAATATCTGGACAAAGAGTTTTACTCCATTTTCCCATTAATTTTAGCGAGAGTTAATTCCTCCCCTTGTAACTAACAAGCTTCCGTTTGGTCCTACCACCAACATTGAGGGAACATTTAAGAAATCTTATCTCTATTATTTTATTTTATTTCTCTATTTTTTTCTTGTTTATTCTATTTTGATCATTTGTGGCATTATAGAAGTATAAACTTCATTCAATATACATTAATAGTTTCCAAAAGTTCTTTTCCTTGTCTGTTTAACACATGTTCAGCAATGTTCAATCCAGACTTTACTCTCTGGGGTATACCCCCTTGAAAAACTGGACCCTTGTTCAAATTCATTTGAATTATTATTGACCTTTAAAAACATAACTAAAATAATCTACAAATATCCTGCAGACAATTTATATCGTTCTAAGATTTAATTTTATATTGAATTTGTTCACTATTTTTGGGGGAATACAGGCATCCCCGCTTTAGTTACCAAATCACGACTCAGTTTAGTTACCAAACGGTAACTAAAGCGAACAAAAGTAACAAGAAATTTATAATTGTCACTCCTTGATTATATACATCATTTTCTATGAGTTATAGAAAGAAAATTAGTTTTAGTTATTAGAGAACTACGTTAGAGGACATTGTTTGTGACTGTGATGGTAAAGTTTAAAGTCGTGCATTTATTAAATGTTTTAAAATCCATCTTAAATACTTAAATTTCTATAATTATTGTGCTACATTTAACAAACAGCAATTTTATGCTCTATGAAATGTTTTTAGTTGTAGGTTATTAAGTTCCAAGTTATTAGTACGTTCTACCATCTCCGTCACGTCAAAGAATAAAATATTATAATTATTGTTTAACTTCTATTCTAATTGTAATCATGGATACCAATTGAAATAAAAGTTAAATAATGATTATTATAAAAACTTTTTCACGTGTTCGAAAATATGGAACCGTGCAATAACACGGAACTAACCCTAAAATAGGACATGTTGAATTTCTGAACCAATTGCTTCTAATAACCTCATCTGGATTATAATTTTGAAATTTTTTTTAGTTACCGTGAAATAATCACAAAAAATTGTTTCCGATTTCTATGTCTACGAACGGTTCTTACTTCGAAAGATTACTCGAAATAAGTACCACTTTTACTGAAGTGAGTTGTACTTAAAAGCTCTACAACGGACAGTAGATGTACAGAAAAAACTGGTCGCTATACCGATCAATGGACGCAATGCGGTCAGAGAATTTACTTCAGTTCGGGAACAACTCTTTCTAATGTTCTGTTATTTTAGTGTTTATTCGAATTGTCAGATGCACTTTGGAGGTAGTTCGTTCAAGGAATGTTCTTGTTAGAAGGATGATTTTAAATTTATTTAGTGAGTGGCAGAGCTACATCTTAGAGATTAGGGATCCAGTGACTGAAGAAATTAATCATGCAGAGAAGGAAAATATTATTGGTTGTCTGGATCTGCGCACATGTTGTTGCTCTAACGGTGTCGATTTCTATTTTTTCTGCAAAAGATATAAATTATACCTCCCAAATTGTCGGGGTGCATAAAATCGCCGATATGAAACTGTTCTATTTAAAAATGACCCTCGTTATTTTATTCAGGTATGCATTTTGTCACATCGGACCGCAAACCTTTATTTATTTATTTATAAAAACAAAAGTCCCTTACATGAAGTAAAAAGAGTCGGGGCAACTCTTTCACTGTCTATATATATATATAGCTTTTATTAAGGAAAAGGACTTAAGACCTAGTAAGCTTATAGAGCTTCAAAGGTATCCTATCTAAAATATAGGTATCCTATCTAAAATAACAAAAATACATACGTTTAGTTCTAGCAGCTATAAGAAAAAATAGTGAAAAAGAAAAAGTACATACATTCAACCTTAACATCCTAGTGAGAAAAAAAAACATTGAAAAATGAAGTATATTTTTATTCCATTCTAAATCTTCAACTTTGGTTTGAAGGATTTAGGGGAGAGATCCTTTAGTGATTCAGGGAGATTGTTATTAATTGAGACACCCGTGTAATGCATACAATGTTTAGACTTTTCTCTCCTGCACCTCGGGATTAAAAATTTGTGACTATTGCGTAAACAGTAATTGTGTTGTTCACCAGAAGTAACCAATTTGGCATGGAGAAAGCAGTCAAAATTTTCAACATGAATTGTTCGCTATATATGAACAGAAACGACTAATTTGAAAAGGTCCTCAATAGTCAACAATTTCATCTGTATGAAATATTGTTCAGTATGTTCATTATAGTTTAAACCATGAATCAAACGTAATGCCTTTTTTTGCAGAACTTTGATCTGTTTAGTTAGATAATTGGGGGCATGGAACCATACGACTAGAGCATACATTATATAAGGATGAACTAAGCAATAATATAGAGATTTCAAGGTACAAAATCACGTATCCTATAAACAGTGTGTCTGCAAAAAATGTATCCACTGCCTTGAATCTGCATTATTCATCATTCCACGATAATATGCATAATATGATGGTACCATAGATACGTAGATTAATATTAATGAATTATAAATAGTACTCGATGTCAGTGGATACATTTTTTGAGGACAGGCTGTATAACTCCCAAATTACGAGATATTTTACCAGCAATATCCTGAACATGATTCCTATAACTTAGATTTCCATCAAGAGACATTTAACTTTATCGGTCTGGTCTATCACTGAATTTCTTATCATTATCGGCGAATTGAAAGAAAACTCACCTCCATAAGAATATAGAATGTATTCAGTTTTTGAACAGTTAATCATGATCTTGTTAGCATTCAACTAATTATTTACCAAAGCAAGCTCTACATTAATCATGCCATTTAAAATCAATTTAGGTACTTTACAAGTTAATGTCGAGTCATCAGCAAAAAGTAGAAAATCGAAAAAATTAGTAGCTACATTTCGGCAGTTCATTTATATAGATATCAAACCTATCCTCTCATAATAATTTTCAGGGCTGCATAAAGCTCATGGATCATTTTTTTAGAGTGGCAATGGTTAGTGGCAAATGGCCCCTCAATCACGAAGTTAATTTGTATTTTGTTTTGTCTCTGAATCAGCATTTCCATTTAAAACCTGTAATTCAAAATGATTAAATTATGATTAGAAGTGAAAAAATGTATACGATAAATAGGACAAAGAAATATATTATTAAATTATTCATTTCAATATATAATGTATACAAGTTAGATAACTGAACCATTTATATTTCAGAGTAAATCAATTTACGGGAATATTTTGAACTAGCAGATTTCAGACCGAAATTACGGATATTATTGATTCGTGAACTAGTAAATTTAAGGGAATATTTTGAACTAGCCTTATTTATATAAGATAAGGACTTGAAAGAAAGTTATTAAATTGTATTTATTTGCAGAATACTGAAATTATTTAATATTCATAGTATTAGCTTTATGGTTAGAATCTATTTAAATGGATAATGGCCCATGCGGTGTTTGAGGTAGTATGGCAGACAGACAACTGAGCATCTGGCTTAAGCGGGAAGAAACCACACCGCATGTCACCAGTCTTGTAGCATGCAAGATAAAACATATAACATAAATGAAATGTAGGAAATAATATAGACATGAAAAGGTTGCTCAAAATTTGTAAATATATAGATTTTCTTTTATGTGTATTGGTTTCACGAATAAATTGTTTCATTCATTGAAAAAAAACTAGATGATATTAACTCAATCTCCTACAACTGATAAGCTCTTATCTTATCAAAGTAACAGTGCATAGTTAATATAAAATAAGTAACCAGTGTTAAACAGAATGTGGTGAAGAAACTAGGTAACTTTTTGTAGGTGTTCTTTTGCATTTTCATCTCCACATCTCCCAAGTTTTTGATCGGATGAGCAGCTTATTGTAAGCATAAGAGATCCAAACTCTCATTTTGTGTGCATTTATTTTCTGCCAGACATTCCCCTCACCTGCTATCTGTTGATGTTATCATTCTTAGTCATCTGCTTTGAAGATAAGAACAACTCTTTCTAATGTTCAGTTGTTTCAGTGTTTATTCGAATTGTCAGATGCTCATCTTCTTCCAATTGAAGTGACAATGCATCTTCTACCCTCACCTTAACTCTTAAGGTCCGCTTCACACTTGCGTTAGAAAAACGCAGCATTTTTTCTAACGCAAGTGTGAAGGGCTCCGTTAAAATCAATTGCAGCTAAACTTTTTGCTATGAGCGGTATTTTGGTTCCACTCAGTGACGTACAATCGGAGGTTAAAGTGGGTAGTTTGGTTCCACTCAGTGACGTACAATCGGAGGTTAAAGTGGGTAGTTTGGTTCCACTCAGTGACGTACAATCGGAGGTTAAAGTGGGTAGTTTGGTTCCACTCAGTGACGTACAATCGGAGGTTAAAGTGGGTAGTTTGGTTCCACTCAGTGACGTACAATCGGAGGTTAAAGTGGGTAGTTTGATTCCACTCAGTGACGTACAATCGGAGGTTAAAGTGGGTAGTTTGGTTCCACTCAGTGACGTACAATCGGAGGTTGAAGTAGGTAGCTATAAGAGTAAATTAAATCAAAATAATAACCAAAGGAGTTGTTCTGGTGGTAACAGTTTGAAGAATATAATTGCTTCTGCTGCAGATCTTCTCAAAATTGTCGATGAAGAGGAATCTGAGGATGACGTAAACCATAGTGATCAGACAGAGGGTTTTACAGTTGAACAATCTGAATCAAGTAAAACAATGTCAGGAGGTGGGAGAAGTAAAGATCCTCATTACCACCCAAGTACTTCTATTGTGAAGGTTACTCACAAATTATCCGATAGTCAGTACATTTGTGAACTAGATAAGACTGCTTATGATTCACCTCTCTTAGATTTTAGTGAAATTCAAAGATTCTTACTGAAACAACCATTTTCCAAGCAAGTGGCTGTGAACGAGTTGTGGCAACGATTTCAGACCGAACTTACTGATATTATTGACTCGTGATAAGTGGGAGAAGAAATTCATGCAAGTTTAATATATAACCTATTAGAGTGGTTGTTTCTTCTCAATAGTTGTTGAATGAAGTGTTTGTTTATATTTTTTTTCAGTTTTGCTTCTAAACCTATTAATCGTTAAGTTTATCATCCAATTGAGTTTTTCTGTGAATTTATAATTATGAAGTAGCTAACTCGAAACTATCTCAGATTCTCTCTCAGCACTTTTAAATCTAGAAGATCATAAATATTCTAGAGAGAATACCTAACTATAGAGGACCATCCACTACCAGGAGTTCTTTCAAAGTTTATATTTACTTTCTTTTCACCGTTTGATTGTCCTAATTCTGTCATAAAACATTCCTGTCTATAATAGCTCAGTTTCCTTCTTTTCCAATCACTTCACGGTGTCTCTTTTCGAAACTTCAGATGGGAATGACTTGCTTATATTTCCTAAGTACCAAATCAACTCAGAAAAAAAATTACTCCAATCTGAAGTTATGAAGGCACTTGAAAATTCGTAGTTTTGTGTTACAATTGTATTGTGTGATATTGTAGATAAACAAACATAGAATGTAACTTCTAAGGAGAGGATTTAAGGGGATCCTTCTCCTATCATACTTTTTTATTAGGCATCGTCAAACTCTGAAATTCAATACACACAATGAGGATTTACTTTGTCCTTAGTAAAAACGAGATATGGAAGAAGACGTTATTTTGAAGGAGTGCAAGGAGTGTATTTTTTCATTTATTTGCATTTACAATGATCATATGATTATTACTGTATGCAGAATAATATGGCTTTAAATTAAAGTCCATTTCGTTTCCAAATTTGAAAAAAAAAATGATTTTTTTATTTTTAATTTGTTCAAATTCAAGAGAAGAGCTGGAGCAAAAATAGACTACACACTATTGCCCAAGTTCTTTCTGCGTCCTTAATTAATTGATACCTATCCCATCACTACGTCAAAAACTGACGGAGGAGATGCCCCGCCCTAAAACTTACGTTTTCTTCCGATCTCGTTTTCTATGAACTATAATTGGTGATCTTTACCATCAAAAAAAATTATATCTCATTCTCTGTTTATATGTGTTTCAAATTTCAAACCTATACGATGTGTATTGCAAAATGTTTTTATTTCAATGGGAACGACCTTCTTAAGCCTCAGTTTCCATATTTATCCTTCATATTTTGTAATATTAATACCTATTCATAGATTAAGTTATGCTACTTATATTATTGTGGAGTTTCAAATTTTCCACTAAATCATTAAATGATTATAATTTATATCTACATTAAACATGATGCCATTATATTCTCCATGAGTAAAGATTATCTTTAATTATGTTACAATTGTTTTCATTTATATCTGCAAACTCATTCCTTTAATATTGAAGTGAACATAAATTATCTACAATGTCAGTTAGGAGTTACAGTCTTCTATCAATATCTGGACAAAGAGTTTTACTCCATTTTCCCATTAATTTTAGCGAGAGTTAATTCCTCCCCTTGTAACTAACAAGCTTCCGTTTGGTCCTACCACCAACATTGAGGGAACATTTAAGAAATCTTAACTTTATTATTCAATTTGACTGCTCTATTTTTTCTTGTTTATTCTATTCTGATTATTTGTGGCATTAAAGAAGTATGAACTTCATTCAATATACATTAATAGTTTCCAAAAGTTCTTTTCCTTGTCTGTTTAACACATGTTCAGCAATGTTCAATCCAGACTTTACTCTCTGGGGTATACCCCCTTGAAAAACTGGACCCTTGTTCAAATTCATTTGAATTATTATTGACCTTCAAAAACATTACTAAACTAATCTACAAATATCCTGCAGACAATTTATATCGTTCTAAGATTTAATTTTATATTGAATTTGTTCATTATTTTTGGGGGAATACAGGCATCCTCGCTTTAGTTACCAAATCACGACTCAGTTTAGTTACCAAACGGTAACTAAAGCGAATAAAAGTAATAAGAAATTTATAATTGTCACTCCTTGATTATATATCTCATTTTCTATGAGTTATAGAAAGAAATTTTGTTTTAGTTATTAGAGAACTACGTATATAAGCATATTAATAATAATATACAGTCTTTCATTGTTTGTGACTGTGATGAAAAAGTTTAAAGTCGTGCATTTATTAAATGTTTTAAAATTCATCCATAGCTTTGGACAAACTTTTTCTCTCTTGTTGATAAATCGATAGAGGGACATTAATAATAGAATACAATGTTGTTATTTTATTTTTAAATGCCTATTTAAAAAAATTAGATTAATTAATTCTACTGATCAACCCTGGACTTACAAATGTCAATTGTAAACAAAAGATTGAGCAAAACAACGACGCACATACGCACGCACAATTATTTAATAAATAAATAAAAGTTAAATATGATTATTATAAAAAGTATTTCACGTGTTCGAAAATATGGATCCGTGCAATAACACGGAACTTACCCTAAAATGGGACATGTTGAATTTCTGAACCAATTGCTTCCAATAACCTCATCTGGATTATAATTTTGAAATTTTTTTTAGTTACCGTGAAATAATCACAAAAAATTGTTTCCGATTTCTATGTCTACGAACGGTTCTTATTTCGAAACATGACTCGAAATAAGTACCACTTTTACTAAAGTGAGTTGTAGTTAAAGCGAGGCCTGCCTGTATTAATAAGTGCAGGTAAAGCTCTACAACGGACATTTGATGTACCGAAAAAACTGGTCGTTATACCTATCAATGGACGCAATGCGGTCAGAGAATTTACTTCAGTTCGGGAACAACTCTTTCTAATGTTCTGTTATTTTAGTGTTTATTCGAATTGTCAGATGCACTTTGGAGGTAGTTTGTTTAAAGAATGTTCTTGTTAGAAGGATGATTTTAAATTTATTTAGTGAGTGGCAGAGCTACATCTTAGAGATTAGGGATCCAGTGACTGAAGAAATTAATCATGCAGAGAAGGAAAATATTATTGGTTGGCTGGATCTGCATACATGTTGTTGCTCTAACAGTGTCGATTTCTATTTTTTCTGCAAAAGATATAAATTATACCTCCCAAATTGTCGGGGTGCATAAAATCGCCGATACGAAACTGTTCTATTTAAAAATGACCCTCGTTATTTTATTCAGGTATGCATTTTGTCACATCGGACCGCAAACCTTTATTTATTTATTTATAAAAACAAAAGTCCCTTACAAGAAGTAAAAAGAGTCGGGGCAACTCTTTCACTGTACATTTAGCTTTTATTAAGGAAAAGGACTTAAGACCTAGTAAGCTTATAGAGCTTCAAAGGTATCCTATCTAAAATATAGGTATCCTATCTAAAATATAGGTATCCTATCTTAAATATAGGTATCCTATCTAAAATAAAGGTATCCTATCTAAAATAACAAAAATACATACGTTTAGTTCTAGCAGCTATAAGAAAAAATAGTGAAAAAGAAAAAAGTACATACATTCAACCTTAACATCCTAGTGAGAAAAAAAAACATTGAAAAATGAAGTATATTTTTATTCCATTCTAAATCTTCAACTTTGGTTTGAAGGATTTAGGGGAGAGATCCTTTAGTGATTCAGGGAGATTGTTATTAATTGAGACACCCGTGTAATGCATACAATGTTT
The DNA here is from genome assembly GCA_947561585.1 of Caprella mutica. NCBI lineage: Eukaryota > Metazoa > Arthropoda > Malacostraca > Amphipoda > Caprellidae > Caprella > Caprella mutica. Next base: position 33,636 of record CANNZV010003642.1, read on the forward strand.
AGACTTTTCTCTCCTGCACCTCGGGATTAAAAATTTGTGACTATTGCGTAAACAGTAATTGTGTTGTTCACCAGAAGTAACCAATTTGGCATGGAGAAAGCAGTCAAAATTTTCAACATGAATTGTTCGCTATATATGAACAGAAACGACTAATTTGAAAAGGTCCTCAATAGTCAACAATTTCATCTGTATGAAATATTGTTCAGTATGTTCATTATAGTTTAAACCATGAATCAAACGTAATGCCTTTTTTTGCAGAACTTTGATCTGTTTAGTTAGATAATTGGGGGCATGGAACCATACGACTAGAGCATACATTATATAAGGATGAACTAAGCAATAATATAGAGATTTCAAGGTACAAAATCACGTATCCTATAAACAGTGTGTCTGCAAAAAATGTATCCACTGCCTTGAATCTGCATTATTCATCATTCCACGATAATATGCATAATATGATGGTACCATAGATACGTAGATTAATATTAATGAATTATAAATAGTACTCGATGGCAGTGGATACATTTTTTGAGGACAGACTGTATAACTCCCAAATTACGAGATATTTTACCAGCAATATCCTGAACATGATTCCTATAACTTAGATTTCCATCAAGAGACATTTAACTTTATCGGTCTGGTCTATCACTGAATTTCCTATCATTATCGGCGAATTGAAAGAAAACTCACCTCCATAAGAATATAGAATGTATTCAGTTTTTGAACAGTGAATCATGATCTTGTTAGCATTCAACTAATTATTTACCAAAGCAAGCTCTACATTAATCATGCCATTTAAAATCAATTTAGGTATTTTACAAGTTAATGTCGAGTCATCAGCAAAAAGTAGAAAATCGAAAAAATTAGTAGCTACATTTCGGCAGTTCATTTATATAGATATCAAACCTAACCTCTCATAATAATTTTCAGGGCTGCATAAAGCTCATGGATCATTTTTATAGAGTGGCAATGGTTAGTGGCAAATGGCCCCTCAATCACGAAGTTAATTTGTATTTTGTTTTGACTCTGAATCAGCATTTCCATTTAAAACCTGTAATTCAAAATAATTAAATTATGATTAGAAGTGAAAAAATGTATACAATAAACTGGACAAAGAAATAGATCAATAAATTATTCATTTCAATATATAATGTATACAAGTTTCATAACTGAACCATTTATATTTCAGAGTAAATCAATTTAAGGGAATATTTTGAACTAGCAGATTTCAGACCGAAATTACGGATATTATTGATTCGTGAACTAGTAAATTTAAGGGAATATTTTGAACTAGCCTTATTTATATAAGATAAGGATTTGAAAGAAAATTATTAAATTATATTTATTTGCAGAATACTGAAATTATTTAATATTCATAGAATTAGCTTTATGGTTAGAATCTATTTAAATGAATAATGGCCCATGCGGTCTTTGAGGTAGTATGGTAGACAGACAACTGAGCATCTGGCTTAAGCGGGAAGAAACCACACCGCATGTCACCAGTCTTGTAGCATGCAAGATAGAACATATAACATAAATGAAATGTAGGAAATAATATACACATGAAAAGATTGCTCAAAATTTGTATATATATATATATTTTTTCTTTTTATGTGTATTGGTTTCACGAATAAATTGCTTCATTCATTGAAAAAAACTAAATAATATATACTCAATCTCCTATAACTGATAAGCTCTTATCTTATCAAAGTAACCGTGCATAGTTAATATAAAATAAGTAACCAGTGTTAAACAGAATGTGGTGAAGAAACTAGGTAACTTTTTGTAGGTGTTCTTTTGCATTTTCATCTCCACATCTCCCAAGTTTTTGATCGGATGAGCAGCTTATTGTAAGCATAAGAGATCAAAACTCTCATTTTGTGTGTATTTATTTTCTGCCAGACATTCCCCTCACCTGCTCTCTGTTGATGTTATCATTCTTAGTCATAGTCTTAGCTTTGAAGATAAGAACAACTCTTTCTAATGTTCAGTTGTTTCAGTGTTTATTCGAATTGTCAGATGCTCCTCTTCTTCCAATTGAAGTGACAATGCATCTTCTACCCTCACCTTAACTCTTAAGGCCCGCTTCACACTTGCGTTAAAAAAACGCAGCATTTTTTCTAACGCAAGTGTGAAGGGCTCCGTTAAAATCAATTGCAGCTAAACTTTTTGCTATGAGCGGTATTTCTAACGCGGCGTTGAGAAACGCAAGTGTGAAGCGGCCTTACCTCGTGTGATTAAACTCAAACTGTGAGATGAAGAATATATTTAGTAGTTTGTACGTCACTAGAGTATTTTCCCGTTAAAAATTAAGGGTTTACAATGATATACATAAATATTGGTATAACTTAACAATCCATATATGGTCCGTGTCCTCAGATTTAGTTATTTACTTATTAATGTCTATTATATAATGTCCAGCAGCAAGCAGTGTTTAAATTCGTTTTTAAAGTAATTGATTTTTTCAACATAGACAAAAATTTATTGAAAATGGAATACAAATATATAAATTAGAATATCATACATATACCATTTCAATATATTTCCGTGCGTATCAGGGCTACATTCTTCATTTTTTCCTATTTAATTACTGAAATTGGGACTCTAAATATATATACAGGATGATTAAAAAAGGCAACCGGGTTTTGGTTTTTTGGATGACTATATTTTCCTAACTATAAGAACAACTTTATAATGTTTTATTGCATCTTGACGATAATATTTTTCTCTATTAAACAATGAATTCATTAATCCGCATCTAAAGAGGAATTCGGCGAAAGATTCAAACGACTATGTGGGCCCAAGATGGAGCTCCTGCCCATCGCCGCATTATTGTTTGTAATCGCCTCTGTGAGGTGTTCTATCAACGAGTAACAGGACTTTTGGACACGGTACTGAGTGGCCCCCAAATCTACAGATGTAACGCCATGTGACTTTTTCCTTTTTAGTTACTTAAAAGAATAAGGTATTCATCAGAGCCCCGCGAAATTTTTTGTAAATTAAAGAACAAAATAATTTGAAGGGATAATCGAATCAGCAGGTCTGAGAGGGAAATGAGAGCAAGAACAGATTTGTGTACCGATAGGAATGGAAGTTACTTGGAAGGAGAAGAAGATTAAAACTAATAACGAAATAATATGTTTTTAAACTTATTAGCAGCATAAATTTTAATTTTATATTCATTTATTTTATTGCTCTTTGAAAGGAATATTTAAAAGAATATCTTTCTATTTTATAAACTTTTTCTTCGGGATTTTATTTCTGCACAACTTTATTGAAATTGATGTAACACCATTGTTCAGTGTCACAATTCTAGATGAATTTATCAATTGATAGAGAAAAAATTATCACCAAGATGCATTAAAACATTATAAAGTTGCTCTTATAGTTCGAAAAATATGATTATTTTCTCATAATAATTTCAGTCACCAACATTAGCTTATTTTCTATTCATTTTCAGGTTTCAAATCTCAATCCAAATGACAAAGGAGGCATCGTTACACTGAACAAAAACTATCAACTGAAATCAAAGACAAAAGAGGTAAGTTTGCTATTATAAATTGATGTGCAACTCTTTAGTATTTGTCTTTGGTAATACTTTTCTAGAGTTGTTGCTCATTTTTCTACACAACTCTTTAGTATTTTCTTTGGTAATGTTTTTCTTGAGTTGTTGCTCATTTTTCTACACAACTCTTTAGTATTTGTCTTTGGTAATATTTTTCTTGAGTTGTTGCTCATTTTTCTACACAACTCTTTAGTATTTTCTTTGGTAATATTTTTCTTGAGTTGTTGCTCATTTTTCTACACAACTCTTTAGTATTTTCTTTGGTAATATTTTTCTTGAGTTGTTGCTCATTTTCTACACAACTCTTTAGTATTTTCTTTGGTAATGTTTTTCTTGAGTTGTTGCTCATTTTTCTACACAACTCTTTAGTATTTGTCTTTGGTAATATTTTTCTTGAGTTGTTGCTCATTTTCTACACAACTCTTTAGTATTTTCTTTGGTAATATTTTTCTTGAGTTGTTGTGATAGGATATTCCTGAGGAGAATAGTGTTAGAGTGTGGTAAGACATCCTCTTAGTGATAGACCTCAGAAGAATATTGTACAGCTGATATAGAAGCAACGGAATGGAGTCTTTGTGGGGACAAGAAATGTAACACTTTGCTATTTTATCGTGTGTTTACCTTGCAGAATAATATCATAAAAGTGCTATCCAATTGAGTTGTTATGTCTTGTAAATAATAAATCATATCACCCTAAGTGTCTGCTCACAAATGGTGGAAATGGTACAATAATGTAAATATTACTTTATTGTTTGTAGCTATGTAAGATTATTTAGATATTCATTCATCCAATAATATTTTACTTCTTTCTCTTTCAGGAATAACATCAATTACACCTTTTTAGTGTTTGTTTTTAGAATTCTGTTTACGGTCTCGTAATTTTTAGCAAGTTTTCCTTCAGTTTTAAACAGAATTTTGATGTGTTGTCAAGCTAAAATTTTAGTTTATTATTACATCTGCTTTATTTCTATGATTTAATTTATAGAGTTTTCATAATATAATGAACTATAATTTCTATAATAACTTATTTCATTATTTCTGTCTCTTAATATTTCCTAACTCTTTCTGCATTTTGAACAGAATTAATTAGGAGATAATATTTAGTAAAGCTAAAATATTTGGTTATTATTCTGTGTTTTATTGCTATGATTTCTTTTATAACATTTTAATATTTGATGATAAACTAAAATTTCTCTATTACACAGATTTCAAATCATGGCGTACAGTGCCAGCAAATCCTTCATGGGTATCGATTTCGGGACAACTTCCTGCAAGTTTGGTTACTTCATCAACGGCAAAGTGGAGATATTTGAAGATGAGTTTGGTAACAAATCCATGCCTTCTTATGTTGCCTTCACTAAGGATGGAAGATTGGTTGGAGGGAAAGCCAAGAGACAGATGGGAGAAAATCCGAGAAACACTGTGTTTGCCGTCAAGAAACTGATGGGAAAGAGTTATGAGGATGCTGTGGCTTTAGGTTTACAATTTCCATTTAAATTGGTAAAGATGGATCATGAACTTTGCGTAGTAGAAGTTTGTAATGAAGGTAAAAAGTTGAGACTCTACCCTGAGCAAGTAGCCGCCATGTTATTTTCTAAAATGAAATATTTGGCAGAGAAGAAACTGAAGCATCCAGTGAATGCAGCAGTTATTTCAGTACCACCAGGTTTCAACAGTTGTCAGAGAAAAGCTACTGTCAATGCTGGTACCATTGCTGGATTTGATGACGTCAGACTAGTAGATGACTCCACTGCCTCAGCAACTGCCATCAGTTACCATGAAATGGTGGGGAGAGAAACTGAGAATGTTACTTTTGTTGATTTTGGGGGAGGATTTACTTCTGTTTCAATGATTACTGCAAGTAAAACTAGTTTCAAGGAACTTCCATCTGTGACATTAGAGTTTGGAGGCATTGATATTGATGAAAGCATCAGAGAGATTTTGAAAGATAAATTAATGAATCAGAATGACTCAATTAATGACAAAGAAAGACTTCGTTTATCTGCAGAAAAAGCCAAGATTCTTCTATCCTCTATAGATGTGGCAGCCATCACCCATAATAATGAAAGAACTTCTCTGACATCAAATGAAATTTATTATAATCCTAATGCTGGACCTAAAATAGTCAAGATATTTGAAAATATTACCACAAATAGTTATATTGACCAGGTTATCTTTACAGGTGAATTCACTAAATCACCATTTGTTGAATATCAATTAATCAAACTTATCGAAGATAGAAAAATAAAGAAGTTTGAAGACCTTCCTGATGGAGTCATTACAGGTGCAGTGTTGGAGTCTGCAGCTGAGAGAGGTTTGGTGTCTAGAAAGTGCTCTAATTCTATTCTAAATAGGACTGTTCACTTAAATGAAGATATCCTCTTTGAAAGTAATGTAAATCCTTTTTATGGTGTATCATCACTAAGCGTTGCAAGTAAAATGATTTTAACAGAATTTTCTGGACCTAATGAGATGCCAATCAGAACTGGGAAGATAATATCTGACTCATTGACAAATTTATTTAAATGGTCTCCATCATCAGTTACTATACAAATAGACAGTAACAAAATAATTTCCATTTGGCAATCAGATTATGCAGTTCTGTTGTTTTGTATGCCAAGTAAGTATCTAAATGAGTTTAAATCATCAGAGAATATTTTCCAGGATAAACAAAAGAAATATCAAGATGAATGTAGGAAGAAGTTAGCTGTGATTAACAAAAGACAAAGCGAATGTTTTGATTCGTGTAGTGAATCATTCATAAATAATAACATTGAAGAGAAACAGAAGATGGTAACCAACTCATCAATATCTGAACATAGTGATTTGGAAAAATTAAAATATGAGATAAACAGACTGAGTTATGTACAAGAAGAGGTTGTAAAGAAGTATTCAGTCTATTTGAAAAAAGAAGACAATTACAAACAAAAGAAGAGAGCTGCTGAAGAAATGGAGAGAAAGAGAGCTGCTGAAGAAATGGAGAGAAAGAGAGCTGTTGAGGAAATGGAGAGAAAGAGAGCTGCTGAAGAAATGGAGAGAAAGAGAGCTGCTGAGGAAATGGAGAGAAAGAGAGCTGCTGAAGAAATGGAGAGAAAGAGAGCTGCTGAGGAAATGGAGAGAAAGAGAGCTGCTGAAGAAATGGAGAGAAAGAGAGCTGCTGAAGAAATGGAGAGAAAGAGAGCTGCTGAGAAGGTTAAAGTGGGTATTTTGGTTCCACTCAGTGACGTACAATCGGAGGTTAAAGTGGGTAGTTTGGTTCCACTCAGTGACGTACAATCGGAGGTTAAAGTGGGTAGTTTGGTTCCACTCAGTGACGTACAATCGGAGGTTAAAGTGGGTAGTTTGGTTCCACTCAGTGACGTACAATCGGAGGTTACAGTGGGTAGTTTGGTTCCACTCAGTGACGTACAATCGGAGGTTAAAGTGGGTAGTTTGATTCCACTCAGTGACGTACAATCGGAGGTTAAAGTGGGTTGTTTGGTTCCACTCAGTGACGTACAATCGGAGGTTGAAGTGGGTAGCTTTAAGAGTAAATTAAATCAAAATAATAACCAAAGGAGTTGTTCTGGTGGTAACAGTTTGAAGAATATAATTGCTTCTGCTGCAGATCTTCTCAAAATTGTCGATGAAGAGGAATCTGAGGATGACGTAAACCATAGTGATCAGACAGAGGGTTTTACAGTTGAACAATCTGAATCAAGTAAAACAATGTCAGGAGGTGGGAGAAGTAAAGATCCTCATTACCACCCAAGTACTTCTATTGTGAAGGTTACTCACAAATTATCCGATAGTCAGTACATTTGTGAACTAGATAAGACTGCTTATGATTCACCTCTCTTAGATTTTAGTGAAATTCAAAGATTCTTACTGAAACAACCATTTTCCAAGCAAGTGGCTGTGAACGAGTTGTGGCAACGATTTCAGACCGAACTTACTGATATTATTGACTCGTGAAAAGTGGGAGAAGAAATTCATGCAAGTTTAATATATAACCTATTAGAGTGATTGCTTCTTCTCAATAGTTGTTGAATGAAGTGTTTGTTTATATTTTTTTCAGTTTTGCTTCTAAACCTATTAATCGTTAAGTTTATCATCCAATTGAGTTTTTATGTGAATTTATAATAATGAAGTAGCTAACTCGAAACTATCTCAGATTCTCTCTCAGCACTTTTAAATCTAGAAGATCATAAATATTCTAGAGAGAATACCTAACTATAGAGGACAATCCACTACCAGGAGTTCTTTCAAAGTTTATATTTACTTTCTTTTCACCGTTTGATTGTCCTAATTCTGTCATAAAACATTCCTGTCTATAATAGCTCAGTTTCCTTCTTTTCCAATCACTTCACGGTGTCTCTTTTCGAAACTTCAGATGGGAATGACTTGTTTATTTTTCCTAAGTACCAAATCAACTCAGAAAAAAAATCACTCCAATCTGAAGCTATGAAGGCACTTGAAAATTCTTAGTTTTGTGTTACAATTGTATTGTGTGATATTGTAGATAAACAAACATAGAATGTAACTTCTAAGGAGATGATTTAAGGGATCCTTCTCCTATCATACTTTTTTATTAGGCATCGTCAAACTTTGAAATTCAATACACACAATGAGGATTTACTTTGTCCTTAGTAAAAACGAGATATGGAAGAAGACGTTATTTTGAAGGAGTGCAAGGAGTGTATTTTTTCATTTATTTGCATTTACAATGATCATATGATTATTACTGTATGCAGAATAATATGGCTTTAAATTAAAGTCCATTTCGTTTCCAAATTTGAAAAAAAAAATGATTTTTTTATTTTTAATTTGTTCAAATTCAAGAGAGGAGCTTGAGCAAAAATAGACTACACACTATTGCCCAAGTTCTTTCTGCATCCTTAATTAATTGATACCTATCCCATCACTACGTCAAAAACTGACGGAGGAGATGCCCCGCCCTAAAACTTACGTTTTCTTCCGATCTCGTTTTCTATGAACTATAATTGGTGATCTTTACCATCAAAAAGAATTATATCTCATTCTCTGTTTATATGTGTTTCAAATTTCAAACCTATACGATGTGTATTACAAAATGTTTTTATTTCAATGGGAACGACTTTCTTAAGCCTCAGTTTCCATATTTATCCTTCATATTTTGTAATATTAATATCCTATTCATAGATTAAATTATGCTATATTATTGTGGAGTTTCAAATTTTCCACTAAATCATTAAATGATTATAATTTATATCTACATTAAACATGCTGCCATTATATTCTCCATGAGTAAAGATTATCTTTAATTATGTTACAATTGTTTTCATTTATATCTGCAAACTCATTCCTTTAATATTGAAGTGAACATAAATTATCTACAATGTCAGTTAGGAGTTACAGTCTTCTATCAATATCTGGACCAAGAGTTTTACTCCATTTTCCCATTAATTTTAGCGAGAGTTAATTATCCCCTTGTAACAAACAAGCTTCCGTTTGGTCCTACCACCAACATTGAGGGAACATTTAAGAAATTTTAACTTTATTATTTTATTTCTCTATTTTTTTCTTGTTTATTCTATTTTGATTATTTGTGGCATTAAAGAAGTATGAACTTTATTCAATATACATTAATAGTTTCCAAAAGTTCTTTTCCTTGTCTGTTTAACACATGTTCAGCAATGTTCAATCCAGACTCAACTCTCTGGGGTATACCCCCTTGAAAAACTGGACCCTTGTTCAAATTCATTTGAATTATTATTGACCTTTAAAAACATAACTAAAATAATCTACAAATATCCTGCAGACAATTTATATCGTTCTAAGATTTAATTTTATATTGAATTTGTTCATTATTTTTGGGGGAATACAGGCATCCCCGCTTTAGTTACCAAATCACGACTCAGTTTAGTTACCAAACGGTAACTAAAGCGAACAAAAGTAACAAGAAATTTATAATTGTCACTCCTTGATTATATACATCATTTTCTATGAGTTATAGAAGGAAAATTAGTTTTAGTTATTAGAGAACTACGTTAGAGGACATTGTTTGTGACTGTGATGGTAAAGTTTAAAGTCGTGCATTTATTAAATGTTTTAAAATCCATCTTAAATACTTAAATTTCTATAATTATTGTGCTACATTTAACAAACAGCAATTTTATGCTCTATGAAATGTTTTTAGTTGTAGGTTATTAAGTTCCAAGTTATTAGTACGTTCTATCATCTCCGTCACGTCAGAGAATAAAATATTATAATTATTGTTTAACTTCTATTCTAATTGTAATCATGGATACCAATTGAAATAAAAGTTAAATAATGATTATTATAAAAACTTTTTCACGTGTTCGAAAATATGGAACCGTGCAATAACACGGAACTAACCCTAAAATAGGACATGTTGAATTTCTGAACCAATTGCTTCTAATAACCTCATCTGGATTATAATTTTGAAATTTTTTTTTAGTTACCGTGAAATAATCACAAAAAATTGTTTCCGATTTCTATGTCTACGAATGGTTCTTATTTCGAAAGATTACTCGAAATAAGTACCACTTTACTAAAGTGAGTTGTACTTAAAAGCTCTACAACGGGCAGTAGATGTACAGAAAAAACTGGTCGCTATACCGATCAATGGACGCAATGCGGTCAGAGAATTTACTTCAGTTCGGGAACAACTCTTTCTAATGTTCTGTTATTTTAGTGTTTATTCGAATTGTCAGATGCACTTTGGAGGCAGTTCGTTTAAGGAATGTTCTTGTTAGAAGGACGATTTTAAATTTATTTAGTGAGTTGAAGAGCTACATCTTAGAGATTAGGGATCCAGTGACTGAAGAAATTAATCATGCAGAGAAGGAAAATATTATTGGTTGGCTGGATATGCGCACATGTTGTTGCTCTAACGGTGTCGATTTCTATTTTTTCTGCAAAAGATATAAATTATACCTCCCAAATTGTCGGGGTGCGTAAAATCGCCGATACGTAACTGTTCTATTTAGAAATGACCCTCGTTATTTTATTCAGGTATGCATTTTGTCACATCGGACCGCAAACCTTTATTTATTTATTTAAAAAAACAAAAGTCCCTTACATGAAGTAAAAAGAGTCGGGGCAACTCTTTCACTATATATATATATAGCTTTTATTAAGGAAAAGGACTTAAGACCTAGTAAGCTTATAGCTTCAAAGGTATCCTATCTAAAATATAGGTATCCTATCTAAAATATAGGCATCCTATCTAAAATAACAAAAATACATACGCTTAATTCTAGCAGCTATAAGAAAAAATAGTGAAAAAGAAAAAAGTACATACATTCAACCTTAACATCCTAGTGAGAAAAAAAAACATTGAAAAATAAAGTATATTTTTATTCCATTCTAAATCTTCAACTTTGGTTTAAAGGATTTAGGGGAGAGATCCTTTAGTGATTCAGGGAGATTGTTGTAAATTGAGACACCCGTGTAATGCATACAATGTTTAGACTTTTCTCTCCTGCACCTCGGGATTAAAAATTTGTGGCTATTGCGTAAACAGTAATTGTGTTGTTCACCAGAAGTAATGTCGAGTCTTCAGCAAAAAGTAGAAAATCGAAAAAATTAGTAGCTACATTTCGGCAGTTCATTTATATAGATATCAAACCTAACCTCTCATAATAATTTCAGGGCTGCAATAAGCTCATTGATCATTTTTTTAGAGTGGCAATGGTTAGTAGCAAATGGCCCCTCAATCACGAGGTTAATTTGTATTTTGTTTTGTTTCTGAATCAGCATTTCCATTTAAAACCTGTGATTCAAAATAATTATATATAGTATATGATTATAAGAGAAAAAATGTATACAATAAACTGGACAAATAAATATATTATTAAGTTATTCATTTCACTATAAAATTTATACAAGTTAGATAACTGAACCATTTATATTTCAGAGTAAATCAATTTAAGGGAATATTTTGAACTAGCAGATTTCAGACCGAAATTACGGATATTATTGATTCGTGAACTAGTAAATTTAAGGGAATATTTTAAACTAGCCTTATTTATATAAGATAATGACTTGAAAGAAAGTTATTAAATTGTATTTATTTGCAGAATACTGAAATTATTTAATAGTCATAGAATTATCTTTATGGTTAGAATCTATTTAAATGGATAATGGCCCATGCGGTCTTTGAGGTAGTATGGCACACAGACAACTGAGCATCTGGCTTAAGCGGGAAGAAACCACACCGCATGTCACCAGTCTTGTAGCATGCAAGATAGAACATATAACATAAATGAAATGTAGAAAATGATATAGACATGAAAAGGTTGCTCAAAATTTGTAAATATATAGATTTTCTTTTATGTGTATTGGTTTCACGAATAAATTGTTTCATTGTTTGAAAAAAAACTAGATGATATAAACTCAATCTCCTACAACTGATAAGCTCTTATCTTATCAAAGTAACAATGCATAGTTAATATAAAATAACTAACCAGTGTTAAACAGAATGTGGTGAAGAAACTAGGTAACTTTTTGTAGGTGTTCTTTTGCATTTTCATCTCCACATCTCCCAAGTTTTTGATCGGATGAGCAGCTTATTGTAAGCATAAGAGATCAAAACTCTCATTTTGTGTGCATTTATTTTCTGCCAGACATATTCCCCTCACCTGCTATCTGTTGATGTTATCATTCTTAGTCATCTGCTTTGAAGATAAGAACAACTCTTTCTAATGTTCAGTTGTTTCAGTCGGGGTGTACTTAATTACACGGCCAGATTATATCCAGATTATGAAACATAGAAGACCATTCAATTAATTATATTTGAATTATACTTTCATTATATATTTATTTATTACTTTACACCTACTAGTGTACCTGCCAGTTAGGAATAACGTGTTCTCAATTGTATCAATATTTGTAACTAGTGTACTTGACCGTTGAGAATGACGTGTTCTTAATAGTATCAATATTTGTAACTAGTGTACTTGCCCGTTAAGAATAACGTGTTTTCAATGGCATAAATATTTGTAACTATACCTTTTCCAATTGAAGTTCCTCCAAATGAAATAACATTTCATCAAAGTGAAATATAATTTCATCAAAGTGAAATATAATTTCATCAAAGTGAAATAGCATTTCATCAAAGTGAAATATAACTTCATCAAAGTGAAAAAACATTTCATCAAAGTGAAATAACAATTCCTCCAAGTGAACTATCAATTCCTCCAAATGAAATAGCGTTTCCTCCAAATGAAATATCATTTCAGCAGAATAAAAATCGAATCAATTCGCAGTCAATTGAATTTTTTACGTGAAATATATATACATGAAATTTATTAACATGATATTTATTTACATGAAATTTATTCACATATAAATTTATTTACATATAAATTCAGGTTCTAGGTATATTCCTCACCGCTATATTCAACCCCTGTAAATTCCACCGCGGTATATTCCACCCCAGGTATATTCCACACCCTCTGACAATGCTCATTTGGGTGACAATAAAAATCTAAAGATTTTACTTTTTGATGGCCATTTGTTAAATAATTCGTACCAATGAAAAAATAACTCAGACGATATCCTGAGACATTTAGACAATATTTAATAATAAAATTACAAATATTCTAAATATGGTAGTTTTTTTCAAAGTATACGTGTTGAAAAAGTTAATATTAATACCTTTTTAACATGAAACTGCACATGTGCTCCCACAACAATGGTTGGATGAGGTGTGGAAGGGGTCGACTGGCAGAGACAACACACTCAGTGTTTTTGCTCTTTGCTAATAGGTTGCTGTTTTGGATTCTAAGACCAAATTCCCCGTGATCAAAATCTCTCATTGCGAAAAAAGACAATTAGCTCTCAGTCTTGAAACCCTGTGCAATAAAATCCTGGTAAAAAAAACACGTAAAAAATCCTTCGGTCAAAAACCACAACTTTTACAAGAAGTTAAAATTCCAAATGAAATAAATAAACAATAAATACTATATGACATCATATTACAATTAATATCGCTGTTGTGTTGGCGATAGTGTAAAAAACTGCTTGAGATTGAAAATCTAAATACCTCAACTGATAAATGCGTTCAAACAACCTTTCTTTCTGCTGTTCTGGCACATGTGTAGTGAAAAATTTAATTTTTGTGATTAGACAGCAAAATGTATAATTTGATATAGTGAAAATGCAAGTTACCTAGCATTACATATAATATTAATGAATGACTAATATTAATAAGTTAATAACTAAACAAACCTAACCCGTGAAGTGGGGTGGAATATACCGGGGTGGAATATACCTATGATGCAATATACCGGGGTGGAAAATACTGAGGTGGAATATACCAGTCACCATAAATCTATTTACATGAAATTTATTTGAAATTTATTTGAAATTTATTTACATGAATTTATTTTCATTTAGTCTTCTTTGCATCAATTAACTACATAATATTTTTTTATATATATTTAATTTTACATATTTTTCAAGTTTACTTATATACTACCGCATTAATTTTAGCGGCTTATTAATAGTAAAAGAAAAAATATGCAAATAATAATAAATAAAATATATGAAAAATGTATCAAAAATAATTAATTACTAAAAAAATTAATGAAAAATTATGTAACAATTATATTTGAATTTCTTCATGTAAACAAATTTTATATACATTTTTTTATGTAAATAAATTTAATGTAAATAAATTTCATGTGAGTAAATTTCATGTGAGTAAATTTCATGTAAATAAATTTCATGTAAATAAATTTCATGTAAATAAATTTCATGTAAACAAATTTCATGTAAATAAATTTCATGAAAATAAATTTCATGTAAATAAATTTCATGTAAATAAATTTCATGTGAGTAAATTTCATGTGAGTAAATTTCATGTAAATAAATTTCATGTAAATAAATTTCATGTAAATAAATTTCATGTAAACAAATTTCATGTAAATAAATTTCATGAAAATAAATTTCATGTAAATATATTTCATGTAAATAAATTACATGTAAATAAATTTCATGTAAATAAATTTCATGTAAATAAATTTAATTGACTGCGTATTGATTCGATTTTTATTCTGCTGAAATGATATTTCATTTGGAGGAAACGCTATTTCATTTGGAGGAATTGATAGTTCACTTGGAGGAATTGTTATTTCACTTTGATGGAATGTTTTTTCACTTTGATGGAGTTATATTTCACTTTGATGAAATGCTATTTCACTTTGATGAAATTATATTTCACTTTGATGAAATTATATTTCACTTTGATGAAATGTTATTTCATTTGGAGGAACTTCAATTGGAAAAGGTATAGTGTACTTGCCCGTTAACGTGTTCTCAATAGTATCTATATATTATTGTAACTAGTGTACTTGCCCGTTAAGAATAACGTGTTCTCAATAGTATCTATATAATTGTAACTAGTGTACTTGCCCGTTAAGAATAACGTGTTCTCAATAGTATCAATATTTGTCTAATTTAATTATATTCCACACTTCTGGTCCCTCAGATTTAGCTAAAGTTATTAATTGAATAATAGCGATAATATTACAGCATAAAACTACCATGCATTTGAAATTCTTACTACGTACCAAGCGGTTAAAGGTTCTAGGTCAATTCGCCGAAAGCAGTTTCGCCGAAAACAGTTTCTCTGAACGACACTTTCGCCGAAAATATGACAATTTTTTAGCAGACTAAGGTTTACTACAAAAATTTAAATTTAATGAACATCCTGTGTTAATGAGTATTTAAAATTGATCAATTGCTTTATTAACTATAAATTAAACGGTAATTAATTGTCTGGTTGTAATGCCATATAAATGCTTGTTCTTAGTCCCATTATAAAAGTTTCAAAATAGATTTAGTAGGGCTTTAACGTCTGCTTCGGCCATATCGTTTACCATATCGCTGACGTCAAAATGAAATGAAGAACTAGAAGAAGCAGTCATAAAGAAAAAATTCTCCATGAATAAAATCACCTACACAGTCTGTGAAAATGCTCTTGGATGTAGAAAAGCTACTCTCTGAATGCAGTCACTTACCTAGGAATGTGACGAAATGGGATACAAGCATCGGTGGCTGCACTCACGGATGGAGGAGGAAAATGAAGAGGTGATAGTAAATGAAGCCTACGAGCCTACCTAACATAAATCTAATACCTCGTAGTTGAAGAGCATAACCCTAGCGCTATCCTCTAAGTGACATTAAAAAAAATCTAATAAGTTGAATAAATAATTAACTTGTAAATAATAAATCATTGGCGAAATATTATTTTATGTTTCAAATATTTATTTAAAATTGATATAAAGTACCTATACTAATAAATAATTTTAGCAACAGTTGAAGAAAAGATGGAAAACTCAAACATTTATTGCAGAAGTATTTTAAGCATGTTTTTTACATAAATAAAATTTCTGTTTTGAGACATTGTAACACCTAAAATTGATTAATTTTTTTATTAAACTATAGTTTAAAACGCTTTAATACATTGAATTATATAAATAATCATATTTTTCGGCGAATGTGTCGTGCGGCGAATGTGTTTTCAGCGAATGGACCGCGGTCAAAATGACTGCTTTTTACATGTTGCTTTTATATGCGATATCTATATATTTTCCACCTTTTTATGTTAAATAAATAATTGACTATAGAATAAAGGTAGCTATAACTATTTTTAGTGTAATCACTGTTAGTAAATATTTACTTATTAAGGAAGTTCCTAAAAGTACCTCGCATCCGAAAACTACTTGAACTACCAAGCTGTCAACATGAGTGTTTTTCAAATTTTCAAAAGACACACACTGTTACCAATCCCACATTGTTTGGACACGTCAGAATATTTCACAAGCTGTTTTCGATATTTTCAGGCAAAATAAGTGCTCATTAATTCACGTAAGTAGGAGTTATTTCTCTGAAGCTATCACACATCACTGAGTGTCTCATTGTACTAAAAGTAACAAATTTCAAGCATCCACCGATAAGGTGTTTGAAAGTAAAATGCTGTCAAATTGAGTGTTTGGTAGTTCTAGTGTTATTGAGTCATTTATTGAACTCTTATAAGAAATAGTATTCATGCTACCACCTGCAAGAATATCTAACCTAATTTCTGACTATTATTCAAGTGGTGAGTCAATGGCCAAAATTATATCGCGTCTTGCAGGACGGATAATTCCTTATTTTGGAGTCACTTAATTTAAGGTTCATAGACTATAACAGGTTAAACGAATGGGGAAAAAATTGCCAGATGTACGATTTCTTGAAGAATAGTTGTGAAACAGTGAGACAAATGCGTTTTTCTTTAAAACCATACATAATTGAATGGTAGTTTCGTACTCAGAATTTTTATATCTATCATACGATATAAAAATATTATAATATAATCATTTTTCCTCTAAAAAATAAACAAAAAAACAAGATCTGTGCACTCTGTGAAAGACAGAAATAACATTTTATGTCTTTCTTCTTGAATATCTCTTAAACGGTAGATTAAACTCGCGCGTGAGTCAACTTAGAACTGTTCAAAATTTAATAATCAATTGAATGGTATAAAAATATTTCAATAAAATGGTTTTTCCGCTGCAAAAGGAACCAAAAACTAACTGCTATTCACTCCGTTGTCCGTTGATTAGGGGCACTGGTTAAAATTTTCATCCGCTTTAATTACTGTAGCTAAAATAAGAACAAACATAATATTGCAATAATAAAATAAGAAATAATAATATAAAATGTCAATTATTTGTAACATAGGTTTCATAGGTTTTAATCTAAAGAATAGGTTTTCATATAAAGAATATGTAGACTCAGCTCTTAGTAACATTTCGTATCATTTCTATTCGTTTAACCTGTTATAGTCTATGAACCTTGACCTAACTGGCAATCTGGCGTCAGTTCAATGGAGAAATGAAATAAATGGAACAAAATAAGGTTTTTATACCGTCGTTCTCACCGTCCTGCAATCGCTGCAACACTTCCTCTCTCTAGAGTAGTTTATCATAACTCTATGTGACAGACAGAAAAAGACAATGAAAATATTAAGAGGGAGGTATTCAATTGAGGATCTCATTCAAAGACTTTAATTATTCCATTGATATTTTATATTTATTTGATGGTATCACATATGATACATCAAATGATTTTTTTCTCATAATATCACCAACATTAGCTTATTTTCTGTTTATTTTTCAGGTTTCAAATCTCAATCCAAATGACAAAGGAGGCATCGTTTCACTGAACAAAAACTATCAACTGAAATCAAAGACAAAAGAGGTAAGTTTGCTATTATATATTGATGTGCAAGTTCTCTTGTGTGATCGATTTAAGATATCAATATAGGTTGTATTTTATCACTTTTATTATGTACCCACCTCCATGTACCTACTTGTCACTTTTATTACAGCAGCAACAATAGACTCTTTTTGACAGTTGTTTCTCATCACCTAATGTTGTAATAGCTTCACTGCAATTACTAACTAGGTTCAGTTTGTAAGTTGATAACCATCTGAAATATATATTATTTCAATTCAATATCTTGATCATATCTTATATTGAGTTCAACAACAACAAGTCTATTCCTGTACGTCTCAGTTGAGTGCTAGTTTGTCCCCATCTTTTTTACAAATTATCTTCAAGCTCTTGAAATTTGTTAGTTCTCTTTTGTTAATTTTCAAACATTGTCATAAATTCTCCATTGGGTTCAAGTCCTCGGAGTGAATTGGACATTGTGTAACGGACGTCAAATTTTCAATATATTTTTTGTTTATTTTCATTATTAAATTAAAATATTTATCAAACACTTTAAAATATTAAATATAATCATTCTAAATTTTATCAAACTTTTTAAACTATTTCCACATTATTAAATGAATCAATTAGATGTTATAAAACATATGCCATTTGTATATCAAAGTGGTAAACTTTAAATAACTAACCGAGTACCGCACTCAGAATGACTGAGAGTAGTTAACAAATTACTTTATAACACTAATAGTAATTCCTTCTTTATATAGTCAACAATCATTGCTCAATCTATTAAATAATGTAAAACTACTATAAGGTTAGTATATAGACTATATTTAATAATAAATGTTCCATAACAAGCTGATGTAGATAATATAGACCATATTATTAACTTAAAAGACCAGTCGATTTCATGCGCACCTTTTGTGCGCAGCTATCTCCCCCCGCCGTCGAGAAGATAGTTAAGACAGTTAAATGATTGTTAATAGGATAAATATGTATAAGAATAGTATAATATATAGATTAATATTATAATATTTATATTTAGAGTACATAAATGTCATTAATACCTTATATTTGACCAGATGTTTTGTACTAACAATTATTTGAACAAAACACGCACGCACACTTATGGTCACTGTAACAAACTTTAATAACTAATAATTTCCTTCATACTTGCTCTAATGATCAAAATTTATATTCAAAAACTTCAATATGCATTCATTAATCTTTTAGTCAAATTATGAACCTCAAAAACTAGTATAAGTTTCTATTTAAATATAACTATTAAAATATTGTGAATCTGGCAATAATCCCTAACAAGCCAGCGTCAGTTCAAGAGGTGAGAACATTCAGTGGAATTATGTAAATAATATTAACTATTGCCTTACTAAAACCATTTGCATAATTAGATGCCTTCTAAATTTAACCTATTTATATTTCTATTACTTGTCTGATTAAATTGTATGTTGATTTCTATTATTTTCTAGTCATTAGCTTAACTAAAGGACATTCCTTTAGATACAAGGAAATATGACCCTTAATCACAGAAAAGTTTATTAACTATTATAAAAACTATTAAAATGTATGTCACTAAAGATATTTATTTATATTAGGTTTCATAAACTTGTATTAAATCTTTAGATTAAATGTAATGTAGAAAAATTAATCATCTTGTTTGTAATTGGAAGTTTTTAGTAAAAATGCTAGGTTTATTCTGTGCATAAGTTAAATGCTATTTAAATATTTATAATGACTTAATATACCCTTTACATGTGATAATATATCTAAGAATATTGTTATATATTTTATTAGATTTTTGTAAGTACTCATATCACCTGTTAGGCAATATTTACCCCGAAATTCTTTGATGCAATATGAAAAAGATAAACCAAGTAAATAGATTAGTTACCCATGAAATTTGTTTTCAAATGTCTTGTATCATTTATTTATATCATATATGTTATTTTTTGTGTATTTATTATTTATTTTAGTGTTACATCATAGATGTTCATTGTAATAAAATATGTCTTTGATTATTATATATGTAATTAGGATTTTATTAAAATGAGATGTAATCTCATTATTTCTTCACAGTCTGAATAGGATATCCGTCCAGATTTTGAAATCTAAATTTAGGAAAATAAGTTGGAATACTTATACCTCAAAGGCTATTGGAATTGAAGTAACTTTTCTCTGTTTTTTTTCCCCTCTTTTCTGTAATTGTTGGCTGAGGTCAAAGTTACATCTTTTTCTCCCCTCTTTTCGGTAATTCTTGGCTGAGGTCAAAGTTACATCTTTTTCTCTCCTCTTTTCGGTAATTCTTGGCTGAGGTCAATGTTACATCTTTCTCTCTCCTCTTTTCAGTAATTTCTTGGCTGAGGTCAAAATTACATCTTTATCTCCCCTCTTTTCGGTAATTCTTGGCTGAGGTCAAAGTTACATCTTTTTCTCCCCTCTTTTCAGTAATTCTTGGCTGAGGTCAAAATTACATCTTTATCTCCCCTCTTTTCGGTAATTCTTGGCTGAGGTCAAAGTTACATCTTTTTTTCCCCTCTTTTCAGTAATTCTTGGCTGAGGTCAAAGTTACATCTTTTTCTCCCCTCTTTTCAGTAATTCTTGGCTGAGGTCAAAATTACATCTTTATCTCCCCTCTTTTCGGTAATTCTTGGCTGAGGTCAAAGTTACATCTTTTTCTCCCCTCTTTTCAGTAATTCTTGGCTGAGGTCAAAGTTACATCTTTTCCTCCCCTCTTTTCAGTAATTCATGGCTGAGGTCAAAATTACATCTTTATCTCCCCTCTTTTCGGTAATTCTTGGCTGAGGTCAAGGTTACATCTTTTTCTCCCCTCTTTTCAGTAATTCTTGGCTAAGGTCAAAATTACTTTTTCCCTTTTCTGTAATTATTGATTGGATGGACGCACAGATTTACGTTAAAAATCAGTGATTAACCAACAGGTCTTAGTTACAGCCTTCCTCTCTACTTTTCCCTTTTCTGTAATTATTGATTGGATGGACGCACAGATTTACGTTAAAAATCAGTGATTAACCAACAGGTCTTAGTTACAGCCTTCCTCTTATTCTCTCTACTTTCCCCTTTTCTGTGATTTACGACTGAGTTTAGACTCACAGTATTGTCTCCAATAGTCTGACGTACAAACTTGACCATGTGTACCTTATCTATTATTAATAATTAACTTAGGTGTTGTACTTGCAGATAATCTATGATAAGATTTATTAATATACTATTATCAAAGAATCGAGTACTTAATTTACCCTCTGTTTGTAGTTTCCTGTTACAATTGCAAGACATCAACGTTATTCTCAGCGAAACATTTTCTTGTTCATGTCTTGCCATGGCCAAGTCAGTCCCCAGACTCTTTTACATACAAAAATACATTTTTTCATCTATAATAATATTTGTTTCATCCATCGAAATTATTAGTTTATTATATTATATATTAGGGTTAATTATGAACAATATTTTCTTCACAGTCTCCTAACATTTCCCAACTCTTCCTTCATTTTGAACAGAATTGAGAGATGTAGTCATGATAATATATTTGTTTACCATTACACCGGTGGTTTTAGATTTACTAGCGGTACCCGTGGATATTCCACGGTTTTATCGCACAGATTGGTCACGTGTGTAGTATATTTTATTCTCAAATTGAAATCTTCATAAATTTGAACGTAATGGCCGAAGCGATATGTTGGTTTATTCAAAAGGAAAATAAAAATAACAAAATTTAACTAATTTTCATCCTCATTCGGGCAGAGGATAAATTTGCTCTTCCGTTTTTCTGTTTTTTTTTTCGAAGTTTTCATTTCATTTCTATTTTTCAGTTTCCCGGATTTTTTCGGTTTCCATTTTGTTCTTCTGGATTTATCAGTTTTTTCAGTTTTCTTTTTTTGTCTGTTTTTTTTCGGGTTTCCGATAACATCGATTTTCCAAATATTTTTGATGTTTTTTTTTTCGATTTTTTTTCTGGGCTTTCTAGTTGGATATTTTTCGGTTTTCAAGATATATAAGGTTACGGATTTTTCGATTTTCCTGATTTTTAAAAAAATTTCAGTTACTCCTGATTTTTGTGCGGGCTTTCCGATTTTCCGTATTAATCGATTTTCCAGATATTTTGATTTTTCAAATTTTCTGGTTTTCAATTTTTTCTGTTTTTCCGCATATAACATTTGACCGAATTTTGAATTACAATAATTCAATAATTGAATCTTCTGAAAATAATAATAATAATTTCACTTTTTTTGGAGTATATTTTATATTTTTTATATTCATTTATTCTTTTGGGTTTGAATTTTTCACATTTATTTTTATAGGAAACAAATTTTGGTTTATTCTTTTGGAATTTAATTTTTTTTCAGAATTTCATTCAAATTTAGTAATTTGAGTTTTTTGAATATTTATAGTTTTTGCAAAATTTCAGTTTTTTTAAATTTATTTGATTTTTTCGTTTTGAGATTTAAAAAAAATTCAAGTATTTAGGAAATTTCAAGTTTTGGGAATATTTTAGAAAAATTTTGCGCTTTTGGAAAATTTTCAGTTTGGGAAAATTTCAAGTTATGTGATAATTTTGAGTTTTGGAAAAAAATTGAGTTCTAGGAAAATTTTACCCTTTGCGAAAATTGCTCTTTTTTTCAATCTAAAGTTTTGTTATTCTTAGCATAAAACATGTACAAATTAATTGACTAATTAACTAACGAACAAGCAGAATTATAGTATGATGTTTTTATTTATAGCATTTTCATAATTTCTCTATTCCACAGAATTCGAACCATGGCGTCGTTCAGTGCCAGGAAATCCTTCATTGGCATCGATTTAGGGATTGTCCCGAGCAGTGACAGACTGAAGGCAGAGAAGACATCTGACAATATTCTCTTTCCTGACGATATCTCCAAAGCTTCACCAGAGGATTGCCTAAGGTTGCTGTCGTCACTTCGAGAGAAAAAACAAATCTGTGAGTATGGGATAGTGGTCGCCATTATGATATATAATCTTTAACACGCAATAGTAGATTATTGTGTTATTAATAGGTTTAATATTTGTTTTCCAAAATAGATTAATTGTTAATTTATATTCGAAAATATAATTAGCCAAGAAATCCAATATCTGCTATAATACATTTTTTTTCAACCAGACCGCTAACCTAACCTTTGGTGGACTATATCTCTTTTTATTAATAAGATATTGTGATTTTTTTTATTTTTGGCGAAAGTGTAGTTCGGCGAAAAGGCTGACAGCGAAGGACCGGTCACCACATTATATAGACTGACTGTATGAAAATTTATTGGAAATAAAATGAAAATTTATTGGGAATGAAATGAAAATTTATTGGAAATAAAATGAAAATTTATTGGGAATAAAATGAAAATTTATTGGAAATAAAATGAAAATTTATTTGGAATGAAATGAAAATTTATTGGAAATAAAAAGAAAATTTTTTGGAAATCAAATCAAAATTTATTGGACATAAAAGAAAAATTATTGGAAATAAAACAAATTTTATTGGAAATAAAATGAAAAATTATTGGAAATAAAATGAAAATTTATTGGAAATAAAATGAAAATTTATTGGAAATAAAATGAAATTTATTGGAAATAAAATGAAAATTTATTGGAAATAAAACAAATTTTATTGGAAATAAAATGAAAATTTATTGGAAATGAAATGAAAATTTATTGGAAATAAAATGAAAAATTATTGGAAATAAAATGAAAATTTATTGGAAATAAAAAGAAAAATTATTGGAAATAAAATGAAAATTTATTGGAAATAAAACAAATTTTATTGGAAATAAAATGAAAATTTATTGGAAATAAAATGAAAATTTATTGGAAATAAAATGAAAATTTATTGGAAATAAAATGAAAAATTATTGGAAATAAAATGAAAATTTATTGGAAATAAAATGAAAATTTATTGGAATTAAAATGAAAATTTATTGGAAATAAAACAAATTTTATTGGAAATAAAATGAAAATTTATTGGAAATAAAAAGAAAAATTATTGGAAATAAAATGAAAATTTATTGGAAATAAAAAGAAAAATTATTGGAAATAAAATGAAAATTTATTGGAAATAAAACAAATTTTATTGGAAATAAAATGAAAATTTATTGGAAATAAAATGAAAATTTATTGGAAATAAAATGAAAATTTATTGGAAATAAAATGAAAATTTATTGGAAATAAAATGAAAAATTATTGGAAATAAAATGAAAATTTATTGGAAATAAAATGAAAATTTATTGGAATTAAAATGAAAATTTATTGGAAATAAAATGAAAATATATTGTAAATAAGATGAAAATTTATTGGAAATGAATCAAAGATTGTCAATAATTATATAAGTTACATTGAAGCAAATGAAACTACAGGTAAATCTCCTGCATTGACAGTATGAGTACCTGAAAAAGAGGTCGCTATACGGATCTCGCGGGCGTTATACG